>JAIPRM010002810.1:0-28694 GCA_025469315.1 Stegophylla sp. TES_Ste_2020
CTATGTTTAAATTTTCATAAAATTCTGATCAAAAAATAATGGTTTTTGAGTCGTTTTTGTCAAATTTTGGGTAGTTTTTTCCAAAAAAAAACATTGAAGAATTGAGAAATTCAAATAATGACCTCTTTAAAGTACAATCTAGAGGCGAATCGGGTTTCAAAAAGTTATTGATTGAAACTTTTGGACAAGTATTTCTATACGAAAAGTTGTACACACAAAAAAATAAAAAAAAAAAAATAAACATCATTGTAAAAACACTAGCTTCTTCACTTCATTCAGAATCTAAAATAGTGATTTAGTTGATAAATACATTCTATTTAAATATTTTACGACAATTTTAAAGTAGTTTTTATTTGCCTTTTAGATTTTGAACGAAATGAAGAAGCTAATGTTTTTACAATGATGTTTATTTTATTTTTTTTGTGAACACATTTTCTTATATAAATACTTGTCCAAAAATCTCGACCAGCAACTTTTTGAAACCACATTTGCCTCTAGTTGGTACTTCAAAAAAGTTATTTTTTTAAATTTTTTTTTTTTTGAAAAACTACCCAAAATTTGACAAAAAAGGCTCAGAAACCATCATTTTTTGATTCAAACTTTATGAAAAATTAAACATAAATAAACAATAATATGTGAAAAATTTTGAAAATGTGAAAATAAAAATTTTGGGCATTTTTCTAACACTTAATTTCTAATTATAATCGAAATAAATTTAAAAAATGTCTATTTTAATTCATTTAATTACAAATTATAAAAATTATAATAAGTTAGACACGTTGCCACATAAAACAAAGGAATTATAAATTACAGTTCCTTTGTGAGATTAGTCAGATTAGATAATAAATCAAGTTTTCAGGTGAAAACATATTTTGAAAACAAATTTTAAAAAAGTGAGAGCTATTTAGCTATTTTTGAAGGGATTTCAGTCTCCTCCTTGAGTTTAGCGTTTGATTTGATGTTTTAGATTTTATCAATTTAAAATATCAAACTGCTTAAATTATTATTATTATTTATTTTTTTTTCTTTGAATATATAAATTTTCTGAAAAAAAAATATTTATATATATAATATATATATATATATATATAACCAGTCAGATATTAAACAAACAATTTTGATAGTTTTCAATATCGTATTATGTCTAGGAGTTCATTTTCTTTTTTTTTTTTATATATCGGTTGGTATAACATAGTTAAATGTATTATTGTTTTATAAATAATGTAAAAAAAAAAAAAAATCGGTTGACCGCTGGCAACGAAAGTTATTATATACTTTTGTAACGCGCGGAACAAAAAAGTTTTGCACTCCATACTTTTCTGCCCAACGGGAAGAATCTTTTATGATCCTGTTTAACTCGTTCACGACGTGACCTATTATTATTTCATTAATCGAATCCAGTGATTCTTTTTCGAGTCTCAATATGGTTTCGACGTCTGTGGCGTTTTCGATTTTTCATGCATTTTCGCCATATTTTCCAATACTATGTCTTCACGTTCGTTTTTTACAGTCTCGGATGTTGTTTTGTCCTCGAGGAGTATTGATGATTTCCAATGAATTTCGCGCGCAGTACTCACTACAAAGCTATCTCGCTGCCCACTGATACCCGCGAGCGTGATAATCGAAATCTACGAATCCCGTCGTTGCGGCTATCTCGCGTCTAACGTTTTTCTTTGATATCGTGTCAAACTTCTCGGGTCGATAACAATTTTCGACCATATACCGTCCTAAACGCTTTTGTATTTGAACACTCGTAAATGTATACGGGGAATCGAACTGTAACGCTCCGCCCGCATAGGGTTTCGCATGAGAATTTACAGCACCGCTGTTTCTACGGAAATCGTCCGGAAACGTGTACCGAGACGGCAAAATTTTCATTCAAAGTCCAAGTTTTTGGACGCCAAATTTTTTGTCAAATTCGTTAAACCCGCTACGGTTCCAACCATATCGGAAATGCGATTGAAAATGTTCGTTTCGTCGAACACATACGAATGATATTGTGTTTTAGACATATTTTGTTGTTCACGTGTTGTCTTTTCACCTGTTTACTCAGGTGGTTCTCGTTATTTTCTCTGTGTACGACGAAAATAAATTATTCACAAGCTTCGAGTGATAATAAGTGTAGTCACTGTATTCACAGGACACGGCGATAATAATCAAATTCAACAACTCGGACTGTTTTTCCCCTTCTAATAGACCGTAAATCGGTCGATCCGTATGAAGTGGACAATAATTTAACGTAATCTCGTACGGAAATTACTTGGTCTCGGAAAAACACTTCCCCGAGTGTAAAGAAACTAGAATTCTGCTCGAGTCGTTCGGGAAAATCCCGTATTTCTCTTTCCACGAATCCTTTTCCATCCACTTGTTGAACTTTCGGTTTTATTTCCGCAGAGTAGTAGGACAACAGAAGTGGACAACGAAATAAATACTATTAATTCACGGTGCTGCAGCGTCTTCATCAAGAAATAATTTTTTACTACGCAGCAGATGCTCTGCCCGAATCAATTTATTTTACTCTTATTATTGCTGTGCAAAATAATTGTTTTAGTGACGCACTCTATATTTTCATTGGACACGTTTATTTGATTTCCACAAGTGTTCTCTGCAGCCGTCCGAAAGTTACGTGTAAATATTACTTATATGTGACTTTTACGAATGTAGTTATAATAATTGCGATGCATATTCTGTGCACCACGGGTGCCATACTCTTGGTGAGTAGTGTATTGAATTGAAAAGAAATATTTTTTAAAGTCAATTTCATTGTTCTTTTAAACCTGTGGGTTTCAGTCTACGCGGGCCGTAAATGATATTTCGGGAGTCACTAATAGTCATAAAAATATATATCTATACAAAAAATAAACTAAGTGAATGACTATGCATATAATAATGGGTATACTATAATATTTTACACAATAAATAGAAATATAATAATATATTGAAATATGTATCGCGATCTAGTGGACAAACGCATAACCACGCAGCTTTATATCGTCGTGACGCCGCCAACCGCGCCATGAATCTATCTGTGCACACTTGCGATGTTGACTTACGGGAAAACTTGCACGCAAATGGTGGTTGCACCTGTTGAGTCTGCAATAGGCGATTAAAAAATATTGGGAGTATATCCGAATTTTTAAACGTGATATTTGAATTTACTTACCTATGCATGACGATTTATTTTAATTATTTTAACAATATTTTAAATTGTATATTGTGTATAATTAAAATATTTTATCAGGTTCTAATGGGACGTACACAAGTTGAGTCTCATGACCAAAATATACGTCTAATTCAGTCTAATAAATAACCGAATTGAATAAAAAGGAAAATAACTCTTAAAAATAAAAACTTTTTCAGACTAAGACAATTAAAAAAAAAAACATAACACTTTTCCTTTCAATTTTACCGACTTAGGGCTATCAGTGTGTATACTTATGCTTAAAATTATAATATAATTAATATGTAATTATGTGTAATTATATTATTAATATATAATTATAATTAATAATCATGTTCTTTTATCCACAGTTTAAAGTTTTCTTTTGTTTTCAAAATTCTTTTTCGTCTTGAATATTTTGTAAATACTTTAATTTCAGACAGGTACATCATATTGTACTGTAATAATAACGGTCGTGAAAATCAAGTAAGTTCCGTTTCTGTTTTCGGAATACGATTTTCCGTTTTATTTAAACAAGTTGCTGAACAACAACATCTGTGATTTGGTATTATGTGGAACTTTTTCCGCAAACGTATATAGTGTAAAATAAAATAAAACTTGACAATTCCACATTAAAAGCTACATTTTTGCGGTACCTATTGTTTTCGTCCAGAAGTCTATCCTTATATTTTTCTGATATCGTCGAAGCAAATATTTCACAATGTATTTTCGTAAGATTGAATATTATATTAATTCAACAATGATAGCATTGATGGTTTTTGATATTGGTCGAGTTCCAAGTAATTATATTCATTAATTGATAGTGTATACTAATTTCATGGTTAAAATACAGAAATATCATAAATATTTTTTATACCTACCTACGTTAAATGTCTAAATTTATGAATTTATATTTATTTGCATATTATACATTCTAAATTAATGTTAATTAGTACGAGTACTAAAAAAAAATTAATTAAAATAATATTGAAAAATACATTATGCGTACGGTATGGACATAAGTAAATGAAAACATGAGTGTTTAGTTTTATGCATTATTTTTCGATAGTATATGTTTTTGAAATTCGGTGACTGTTGTTAATATTTATGCGAAATGCCGACATTTACCAAATTTCTGTGTATATTTTTGCATATTTAAAAAATAATAATCTGTATATTTTAAAATTTTGAAAATTTTAGGTAACATTTTTCAGTTTATTTTCTAAATGAAATTTTCAAGTATATTTTAAACCAATATAATATATAATATATTTGATATATAAATATTCGAGTAAGACTATTTATTTTATATTGGACTATTAAATTTTAGACTAATATAAAAGACAGTTAAAATGTAATGAAAGCCCAAATGTACTCATAAATTATCCAATAATTCGTTGCATAATTTTTTTTTTTTTTTTTAATTTCAACGTCTTATTTTGTGACTTAGATAAAAAAAAACTCAATATAAACGTTACGGTTTGGTTCAAAAATACCTATTTTTTCTACTATCTCGACATTAAAAGTTAACATATTATTTTTATAATTTACTACCTACCCAGGTGTTCTCGGAGAAGATCAGTATGAAAGTAAGTATACATTTTTTTTTTTTTTTTATTATATAAAATACAGAAATTTACAGTTTCTTTTGTTATACTCGAATAATTAAATATAATGTAAATATAAAGATAAATGATTTTTCTATTCGTAGATTTTTAACAAACCTATACGGCTACTTAATACAAAGAACTAGGCGATAGAATGTGATGATATATTTAAGAATTCCGGCTAAACTTGTTTAGGATGAGAGCCTGTTTGTAAAATTCAAGACGAAAAACTAAATTTAACATAGTTTTAAGGGTTTACTAGTTTAGCTTTAGTTTATATAAGACAATTTCATTTAAATATTATAAAATATCCTATTATTATTACGAGTCAAATACATTTTTTCACTCCACCAGTTTTATACCCCACTATTAATTGAGAATTGAAAAAATGTTTTTATAAGAACTAATAACGATTTTACATAAAATAAAAAAAATTACAAAAACTTATATTTTCACAATTGTTATATTTAAATTTTTCTCTCGTCAAATTATTTTTGTTATTATAGTCTACCTATATTTAAATTTTCACAAAGTTCGGATTGAATTCAATTTAATTTATACATTTATTTACTTATTCGTTTTAATTCGTCTTCTTTTCGGTGTGCCTTACTAAATAAAGGCTTCTGTCAAAACTCTTGAGAATTTATGGAAGGGGATGTGACGGGGTGCTAAAATTGTATTTACCCCGGGTTACAAACATTCTAGATCCGACACTACAGATTAATGTAACGTAGGTACCTGATTGTTGGTTACATCACAATATAACGAACAATATTATTATACTATGAGAAATACGTTCGATTAAACATTCATTCTTTCGTTTTTTTTTTTTCAGATTGTGTTGGTAAGAGCTGTGTTGGTGTTTTTTTTTTCCAAATTGTTATTTTTTCCTACGAATTCCACGTCTGATTGTTCGTATGTTAATATTATGGGACGTTAGAGCGATAAAAATGATTTAGATTTATATACCTTCATTTATATTTTGTACTGTGTTTATATTGGGGAACATTTACATATTATGTCGTCTGTTTCCAAATGGATATTATTATCTACATTGTGTACATGTACATGTGTTGAATTACACGTTTTGAATGAATCGATTACTAAGGGGTTTCAGAAACTCAAAAGATAGTTAGATTTCTAAAAATTTGAATAAATCACAAATCATAGTTTCATTTTTAATCCTTATTTCAAATGCACTTAATTTATATAAGCTTCAATTTTGCATAAAAAAAAAAAAAATCTATAAATCATTTCTTTCTCTTGTTTTCTTATCGTGAAAAGTAAAAGATAAATCATAATCACATTTGCAAGCATTCGAGTTAAAATTTCATAAAAATTGTTTTTGGTTCATAACAATGCATTTTTACAGTACTTAGGAAATTAAATATTTGAAAAAACATTTTTTAATATTGAATTTTTACTTGTATCAGTTGTATTGAATTCGCACTTTATTATGACACATAAACCGTTTTGACGATTAATTCTTTTACGCAAAATGTCACGAGAAAAACAGTTTTTTCATGTATTATGTTTCTAAGATGACCAAAAAAATGCTGAAAATTATTTATTCATAACTAAATAAGTAATAACTGTCCTAAGATACGCCATTTCTGGGGTAAATGAAAGCAACCATAAAATACTTTTTAAAAAATCAGGGATTTGATTTACAATAGTTTAAATTAAAAATATTATATTTAAAATAGAGATTATAGAGAGGAATAAACATATTATTGATATTTATGGCATTGATTAATTATCGAGTTAGGACGTCTTTACTAAGACATGATAACTGTCCAAACTTACTCGTTTATAGGTTATTATTATTTTTTTTTTATAATATACTATTATTACTACACATACTTGAGATTTGTTTATTTATCTTAGTGTTTAAGATGAAAACACTAAAACAATATTAAACGAAATTTTCCGACAGCTACTTTACAAAATATTGGATTCCAAGATTTAAGTAAGTAATTACGTTGTAATCACAACAATCAATAATAATTACTAATTTTTTTAATACTTCAAATGGATTTTATAAATTTTTTTTTTGTATAAATTTGTAATATTTTTCAGTTTATTTTTCAATACTATTTTTGCTTAGCAAATGTATGATACTATTTTTTAACATTTATTATTTTTATGGTAATTGATTTTAGTTTTTTATTATCATTTATGTATCTTATTTATATAAGCAATTTAAATAATATTTGGTGTCATGATTTCGGGTAATGTGGTTAAACCAATAATAACTTTTAGTTTCGTTTCGAAAGTGCTGTTAGATAAAGCTACTATTATAATATATAATATATATAATATACTGTATAGTTATTTTGATACTAGTCGATTAGTTCACTTAATTGCTAAACAATTTATCCGCAGGGAGCGTTAGTATACTATTCTATACATTATATTCTAAACCTTAGATCGTAATACTAAGGATGTAGCTATGCTATATTTTACTCGTATATTAAACTGTGTCCAACATCATTCCCACCAGCTTTAAATTTCAGTTCACCTCTTAAAAATGCGCATGCGTGACATTAGCTGTGTGTACCTTATTATTTAATTTATGTTGAATATTATTATTTCGCGTCATTGTTATTGATTATTTATGATTTTGAAAAAGTGAATTAAATAATAATTTTAATTTTTAGCAGTTTTTACAGAAATAATAAAAATGACATAGTTGATTAATTATTTCAACTGCAACACTGTATTCGATTTTTCCGATCATTTAAATTATCATCTATAAATTATTAATGTATTATATTTACCTGTAATTTCAAGTCGTTAATCACATAAAAAAATGTCACAATTAAATTGGTTTGTTATAGGTCCTTTTGCTTATTTCCAGTTTCTGCTTTTCAATTTAAGTAAGTGGAGTAAAATATGTCTTCTGATTCATTTAACATAGCTATTATAGGTATATATATATATATGTATATTTATTCTATATCCACCAATGTCTATGAACTGCATTTTAGTCACATTAAAGTTATGGAATTTTATTTACTAATTGTCATAATCAGCTTTGAAAATTTGTCAACCCTATTAGTCACTCTACATAAATTATAAAACATTAAACCACACTTAGCAATCAGTTGAGTGCGATTCTAATATCATAATTCAAAACAAAATCCAAATGATGGCTATTAAAATTTCATTTCAGAATAACCATTTGATTTACTGTTAAACTAAATTTTTTAGTCGATAACTTCGAAATTATGGAAAATCATGATGGATTCGTCACTGACGGTAAAATTATTAGTTTCGATAATTTATAAAACAGAGATTTTAAAAACATATGATAAAACTGTGAAAGGTACAAAAATTATAATGTATAATCTGATTATTTTTAAAATTTTGGATTATCAGAAATATTAGGTTTCAATTAGGTAACCACTAAAAAAAAAAAAAAAAAAGTTAACTCTGGTTTAGAAATACTCACTGTTATTATTATGTCATTTGCAATGAAATTCTCTATCTAGGCACTAAGTTTCGAAAAAATTGGTTGTACCTATTTTCTTTCATGTACGTTTGAGTATTTAATTTAGGTAAAACTAACGGATTTCGTAGAAATTCTAAATTCAAACGGTTATAGAGAAAAAATTTGACTTGCGATTTTTTCATGTAAATTAGACATATATATCAATGAGATCATATTAAAATTTCAAGTCTTCATATAAAAAGTAAAAAATATTATTGCATAATATCTAACAATAAACGAGAAATTTCCGATACTTAAAAAATGCTGTACTCAACTCAAAATTGAACGAATCTTTTTGAAATTGTTACGAAATATTTTCGGAACCGTTTTTAGTAGTCGATGAAAATGTCAAGTCCCTAGCTGCATTAATTTTGAAGTTATGTAAAAAAGAAATTAAAAATTTTACAGATATTCCGGTAATTGTATATTTTGCCGTTTTTCGTCAAGTTTTACAAGTTGGAATATTCATTTCAAATGTTTTAATCGTTTTCTAGCTAATATAGAAATTATCCTTCAATCTGCATGTCAAACAACTAATTGGGGAGGTAAGTTTTGATTTGTTCAAATGGTTCATGAACATTTTTCATTCCGAAAAAGTTTACGTATGCTATTCAAGGCTGAGCATAATTTAAGTTTTGAAAAGTTAAAGTTGAGGTAATTTTATCTTAACTTATTGTGTTTGATACGTTTTTAACTGTACTTTTAACCTAATATTTATCTATATTGTCTTGGCCTAATCTCGTTAAGTTAATTCCAGAGGTAAAACTGAGGAATACGATTTTCGTATATAGGATGAACTCTGCTTTGTTGACATGTTTTGTATGCATATTATGCCAACATTGAGACATACGATGCAAAAAACCACCATTCAAAACCTATAAACAATGGAATAAAAAAATCAATCATAATAATTAATTAACATAGCTTAAATTAATAACTTAACATTTTTTTTTTTCAAATTAAAACTTTTACTTTACTGATAGTTAAGTTAAAAATAAAATTAATTAAATTACTCGTTAAATTGTTACCTTTGTTTTCAGTTGATTTAACTGAATTTAAAAAAATATTCATTAACTTGCCCAGCATTGATGATTATTATAAAAACGTGTCCAATTAGATACAACAAAAAAAATTAAAAAATTACAGTATCCTTGTATATTTTTAGTTACTGGAATAAACTTCTGTAATCAACTCGCGGGTTCAATCGCATCGTTTCATTCAGGTACTATTGGTGTAAGAATATTGTAATAAAGTATAAACAAATTTTTCATATTTCGAAACATGTACTATGTAAATGAAATAAAATTAACATACAATGAAATTAAAATTCTCTACTGGAAACATACACTGAACGTACTATCATAAAACGACTAGCTTAATCGTTTGATTAAAAATCTAAAATCTAATACTGTCACCAAATATTATGGCGTTATTATAATCGTTGCCTTATTTTTCTGCAGATAAACATATACGTGACACGAAAAAATGGTGTGAAAAAAACGGAAGTACGCACAAAAAATATAAATGAAATTTAATATTGATAGATACTTGATAAAAAAAAAAAACATTATGTTAATTATTGTATTTTATTTCATTACTTTACTAGTTGTAAGTAAGTATCGATTTCACTATATTTTCATATAAATGTACAATAATTTACAGAATTTAAAGACCGTAGATGATTAATTGTATATTTCATTGATATTTTATATAAATTTTTGGTCTGGTTTAAGTTTGAATTTTAACCGTTTGGCCCAACAAAGTCAAAAAATAGTTAAAGGATTCGTTAGTATTTTTTTCTACATTCTTTAAAAAAATAATCAAGTTGTAGTTATATATTATTATAAAAATAAATGATTTAATACAAAAATGTGCGTTAGAAAAATTAATTTTGGTATACTCTCAAATACACAAAGAAAAATTTAATTTATATACTTACCTACTAACTGTTGCTCTATTTTAGTCATCTATACTTGGACTTTCACTATTAGTAATTTAAAACTAACCTGATAAATCAATTGAATATTTTGAAATATTTTCTAGGGAGCAATTTAGTTCTTTAATTATTTCGATACCAGATAAAATTCTATAAAAATTTAATCATATTTTTTTCTATTCCGATCTCCATTTTTTTAAAAATTCATGTTAAAAAATTTGGATCACTTTACATTGAAATCATATTTGTATTTAGTTTTGGATCGTCCGATCACATCCAAGATGATCTACACCCAGTCACCCTTGTTGCCCGAGTTAGGTGAGTTTATTATATGTGTTTATTATCTGTAGTCACAAAACCTGAATTTTTTCCATAGGAGTGTCATAATATATTTATGGCCTTCGACCTGTAAAAACTTTCTTGACATATTTTAATAATTAATTTATAAACTAACCCTCAACAATATTAACACATCACGGGCTGCTACTTATTATTAATTAATTATAAATAAGGTATATTATGCAATGTTCATATCATAAAACATACACACTCACACAATGTTACAATAATTATTCTCTCATACATTTTTTTTTTCTAATATACATTTTTGATTAGACGAACCATCTAAGAATAAAGGTAAAGCTGAAGGTAAGTAAATATTAAAATAATGTGCATTTTAACGGTTGATATAAATAGGTTTAGTGAGTGAGAAGTTCTTATTGGAGGTGTACTGTGAGATAGGCGGACTGATACATAGACAGAAAACAGGGGAGTTTAGGGGTTTAGCCTCCAAAATCAATTTGAAGCCATTCAGGATTTTTCATAAATTTTTTAAGATAAATACCATCAGGAATTCCCCGCCCATTCTTTTTTTTTTTTTTTTTTTTGTTATTTTCACAAATAAACACATGTATAAAATCGTATTATAAGTGGTATAATAACACGTCGTATAGAATAATTTAATATAGAAGTGTAAAATATGCGTAAAATCATTTGTTAAATACAATAACTTATTGGGCTTATATTTATTTTTTAAGCTGCTCAGTCGAAAAATCAAAAAAATGGTAAATTTAGTTTGTTAAAAACGATATTTTCATAAAAAAATTATTATTATTTTTAGTTGTTAATTTTTTACATTTTATAAAATAAATCACAAATATGAATTATACCCTAATTTGATACACACATTATTAATAATATATAAAATACAGAGATATCAGTGATTACATTTTTCCCGCAATACATACATTTTATTTTACTTCATTCGTATTATTAATTAACTGTTCTGAGCTTCATTAAGTATACGTCTCAAATTTTTCTTCTATTTCCTGCCTTCGTGCCCTTTACTTCTCACTGTTTCTTTTCATCTGGAAATATGGGATGGTAAGTATGACGTCCATACATTGCCCGAGATATGATCCGGTTAGAGCGTATTCAAAACAGGTTTTATCATAATATGTAGCTTTTCTTTTTGAAAATCGCCCGTCCTCGACATAATAATTACACTATAATCCGCATCACTCTTAATTTACCAACCTTATATTATATTCGTCACGCCGAAGTTGATATCATTTTTTTTTTTTAACATTTCTTCTAAATAGCTCAATCGATGCAAAATCACCCACTTCACCAGATGCTAGGCAAACTAAACAAAGTGTCTCCTGAAAACTTATTATTTTATTCATACATTATTTCTTTACAGATTGGAAAGTAGCTTCCCCAGAAGCTAGGGAAGAAGAAAACAAGAGACGTACGTAAATATTAAAACGATTAGCATATTAATAGATTCATAAACGAAGAAGTAATGGATAGACGAGAAAACCGAACATATTTCGCACCACGGAAATTCTTCGCTCTTCAGGATAGATACTCTTGGTGGGTGTGTTGATAATTATGACTATTATTGTTTTTTACATCGTTTACATACTTCGTTAAATATATGATTCCACTAAGATTATGTGATTTGTGAAGCGAAGAATATCCGTAGTTTCAAATACCTAATAAGAGAATATTTGTTTTTTGTTTTTTTCTTTTTCTTTTTGTGTTATGGTCGTAAAATTTCTAATTTGTTAAGTTAAATAAAAATAATCATAAATTAACCACATATATGTGATAGTAACAAACCTCTTATGTGATGATTTTAAAAATAAAATATCACTGACTAAACCTCCGATGTGAAAAATCTTAAATTATATTTTCATTTTTTAATAAAACTATGGAATAAAAATTTTATTTTACTATTTTTTATTTATTTATAGTTTTTAAATATAATATATAAATTATGCAATGTCCACAAACATAAAATTAAAGTGCATATTATAATATACATTACGTTATACTGCTATAAAATTATTTTCCAAATCATTTATTATATTTTGTCTGATTCTTTGACCTCCCCTCCCCCCAGACACACGCGCACACACACTTTAATAAAATTATTCCACTTATATATATATTTATACATTTCTATCCAGTTCGCGAGATACGAAAGCAAAAAGAAAAAGAACATTTTAATAGTAAGTCAATATTAAAATAATGTGCACATTAATAGCTGAAACACAAATGAAAAAATAATTTTCATGGCTTATACCTAATTAGTTTATTATTATTATTATTGTTAAATCATGTTATTCTTATAATAAATGTTTACTATATTACATTCAGTCTTATGACAAACTAATACGAGTGATTAGATGCACATCATCATTGTTAATCATTTCTTAAAGAAATCTGCTATCTGTCAAAACAAAACCAATTTTATTTTAAGAATTCATCTCGAAGATCTATGCACCTTTTCTATGTTATTTTTACTATAAATACGATTTTCATAATTATGCATTTCGTGTGGACACTGATCATCTTTGTGTATTATGATTTGCATTGTTATTCGGGGCTAAGGGTATTTATATTAATTTGGATAGTAAGAAAATATATTTTTAATAATAAGATATTGTCGAAGAGAAACAGTTTTTTCTAAAAATAGGCGATAGAATATATTTTTATAAACAGATATAATTATTTTGCTATGTTCATTTCACAGGTAAAAAATAGCAATGATTTGTGTATTCTATAGATATATAATATGAATCGTTTACTAAACATGAGTTGTGATCTTTCAATTACAATATATAAATTTGTTTTTATTGTTTCATTTCTAGAATGTTTGGGTAAGATGTTTTATAGTTATTTTTATATATATATATATATTTTTTTTTTTCGAGTAATTTAATATGTTTATTCAGTGCTGTGCTAACCATCAACGGTGCATTAAAGCAATCGTTTTTAGCTTCCTTTTTCGATGTGGGTAGAAATATTATATAATTCTATGAAAATTTCCATACAAAATCTCTCTTATATATGTATATATATATTGTAATTTGAATTTAGAAATACCTCCAGTCATAAAATAATTTGGGAATATTACATTAAAAATGCAAAAAAAATTCATTTCGTGAAAATTATCATTTTCAAACGTCTGTAACTAATACCCTAGTCAAAATGGGCAAATTTTGATCAAAAAAAGAAGAAGGCCACAAAACTAAAATTGATAGAATGGTAAAATAGATATGGTAAAAATAGATAAAAAAAATACCAAAAAAAGGGCCTATTTTGGCCTTAGGTGGTGGGAGGAGAGAAATAATACACTTTGATGCCTGACAATTTGCCCAAAGACTTATTTTTTGAGGTTCAACACCTTTAATAATATCATAAAATTTGGCAAACATCCGTGACAAATATCGTTTTATTTATTTATTTATTTTTTTATAGAGGTTATGAAAAGTAATGGATATAAATGTAAGTAGTTAATTTGATTTGAGTATAGTAAAATAAAGTTAAGTAAATTAAAGTAAAGTAAAGTAGAGTAATGTAAAGTAAAGTAAACTTAATAAATTTACTTAGGTTAGGTTCATTACTAGCTAGATAAATTGAAGTACTTACAGTACTTACATAAGTAAAGTAAAATATAGAAAAGAAAATTTTTAATTTGCCTTCTGTTATGATACATCCGAATATTTCCCAAGTTTTTTCTTCGTATTAATTAATCTGAAAGCATTTTTTTTTTTTTTCGTCATACAAAAGTTTTAAAATAGTAATTGGACATATTTAATTATATTTTAGATGACACCGGTGGTGAAAATCTCGTATATAAGATTTTAAAATACCGTAAGTCAATTTAGTTAATTAATATGCACGAGGTAGTATCTATTTTACTGTATTCATAATTAATATAATATTGTAAATATTATGTTATATAAGTTAATATTTGTTAAAAAAGTCAATCCTTTTTAACAGAGGTGAAACCCAATTGCGAATGAAAAATTATTTTATACCCTAAAAACGTAACGATTGCGAACGATTTTTCATGCCAAGCTTAGATATTGTTTATTTTTATTTTTTTATCTATCCCTGTGAATGACACATTGAGCGTCTCTTCGCTCCGCATCTCCGTTCATAAAACTCTCCTCGCTTGATTCACCACAAGCTCGTGCGCATCGCCCTTCAAATCGATATCAATCCTCGACTCGCTATGCAACGTGGGAACATTTCGACTCGATAATTAATTTGCTGTACAAGTCCTTTGTCCTAACCCAATCGTATTTTAGTAATAATGGAAAACTTGTTGCAGCTTTGAGCTTTAGACGATCTATGGAGGAACCATTTCATAGTACGGATAGCCCTAAAAGTAAATAAAATATATATTTTTCTAATAACCATTAAACCCTTTTAATCCTTTTTGTTGCCTTTTATGCCTATTCCATTTCAAAAATTCTCTGGTAGAGACCAGAGTCTTATTACAAAGCTTTTTTAATTTTTGTTTGGAAATATATTATTGGTGTGTGTTATTTATCCACTCGGTGCGACGAGTAGTCGGTTAACTCGTCACAGGTCCATGTTCCTGACACCATCACCAATTTCAAACATTGCAAATAAACTCGCGGGGTTTCAATCGTACTACGTTTGGACTCGTTTGTTCCACTCATCACTTCAAAATTGTGCTACGTCCCTTCCGGATTTATCCCCAATTTTTCCTTGGCACTGCAAGGGACATGAAAAATCAAAACTCAAATTTCGACACTGGACCAAAACAAAAATATTGCGCTATACATCTGAGATCGTCTCTACTCTTCGTCCCGTCCGGTGTCTTGTCCCTGATTTTCATTGGGAGGTGCCAGAAGAAACATGGACCTACAGCGCGTGTACTCGGCTTGGCCTATCCTCGTGTCACCGCGGCAAATAGCTGACCAGCAACTGACGTTTGATTGATATTAATCAATGCATGCGCAGAAATGTTGACAGACAAAGCAGGAAGGAGAAGCTAAACCGAGTCTTAGTTATTTAACCAGCTAGATACCAGAACACCGAGTGCCACTGTCGCGAATTTTCTCAGAGCCACTAGTTAGATGTTATCACAATTCAATTAATAAATTATTAATTTTTTTTTTTATATTTTCAGAATTTTTATTGTATCTTTTGCTACCTAAAGTTCCTAAAAACGAGGCCGAGTCTCGGGTTGATGATGGTATGTTATTTCATTCCGGCCCGTCTGACGTTTGAAATTATTTGTTAGGTTTTTTTTTTTTTCCTGTTTTAATTCATAAATTGTGTAGTTGTATATGTAATAAAATTATTATATTGCCCTGTAAATAAGTGATGAGCAAAAACGGGTTTGGTCTTGGTCTTTCTTCTTGTAAGAGCCATACTAAGACGGAACTGGTAATAGTTGTACTCCAAGAGAAAGACCGAGGTTAGGTTTGCAAGGCCAAGACCAAAACGCAACTTACACTGTCAATAACGTAGATACTTTTGATATGGTCAAAGTTCAAATGTTGAAGACCGGCCAACTTTTAATTTGAAAATAACTCGGAGGCAGCCGTAATTTAGGCACTCCTGATTTAGGTCTCGCAAATAAGTACAAATGGCATTTTATATTTTGACCGGGTGACAAAGTCTTAAAAACAATAAAAGGGCCAGCTTCCGGTGGAAGTTAGCTTTGATTTAAACTCTTGTGGATAACAGAAATTTTTTTTTTTTTTTGCATTATAATATCAAACAAACAATTATTAATATGCTTTAAGAGTCTTGCAGTAAGACCTAAACCAATACCAACATTAAGTTTGCAAGACAAAGACCGAAATTGCGTTCACAAGAACGACACTAAGGCCGACTTTTATGATAGCTTTAGTCTTGGGCTTGGTTTGCTCGTCATTACGTTGAATACAGATTTTAAACTGGTTTTAATCAAATTTCTTATTATTATTATTATTTTTTTTTTTTTGTTTAGAACTGCTATTGGAATACGAAGATTACTTGATTCAATATATTGAAAATAGTATGTAAAATATTGTAAATAAAGTGAAACTCATAATATTGGCCATTTTAATAGTTATGATTAAATAACTATCATTAATTATTAAATTTATTTAATATTGATTTAAAGAAGTTCACTTTTATTCTTTTAATACTTCAATATTATACTGAATGAAGTAAATAGTGGAAATCGCAGTCAGTAGGTAATAATAATTCCATAGTAGATTAATTTTTCTCTTATTTTAACTTTTTTCAACTTAATTCACATTTTAATTAACTATTCTATTCTGAATCTTATATTTTATAATTTTAATAGGTAATGTATAAGTAAATTTATCTTTGGACCATAGATCTATATTATATTATATAGATTATCATTTATATTATTGTTGTAAATTGCCGTATAGCCTTCAAGAATCAAAATAAATAACTAAATAATTTCACCAATGAGCTAACGAAACAATTAGTAATTAAGATAATAAAGCTGTTGCAATAAAAATGGAAAAAGAAACTTGCTTTCAGGACATACCTTGTAGGTACATTAGAAATGTTATATATGCACTCATGTTCTTATTCCCATTTGTAATTATTATTATTATTATTTTCCAGAAAGTACAAGTAAAGGAGATCCTGCTATCGTTTCTACTTGGTGTAAGAATCACAAAAAACAGTATATTTATTTATTAAGTTTACCCCAAAATTGCTAGAGTATAACGATTTTTGATCAACGGTTGTATAAATACAAAATAATAAAGTTATATATGAAAAATTAATGCTTTGAAAATCAAAAAAAAAAAAAAAATTGAATCAAAAAGAAGTAGGAATATTAATATTAATTTGAAAAAACCAAAGTGTTGATGCAAAGAGAAATAAGATTTTTTCATAGCCACGAACTATATTATTCAAATACTGACAGTACTTAAAATAATTAATTTTAAAAATCCTTATATTAAAAAATATTCAATAAAAATGCCAAAATTGCAAAAATTATGAAGACGGTAATATATTGACAATACTGACATACGTATATCAAAAGACAAGTGTATAATATTTGTCTTCGCAATTAATCAAAAATTATATTTATTTGTTGATTTGCAATAACTATAATATCTTCATTAATTCTTATGCCTTAAATTTTAAGGTGTTGAGAGGTACCTACGTAGAAAAAAATCTAATTAGCTAATCTCTTTGACAAAATTAATTTTTTTTTCTGCTGGTATTATAATGTAAGCCAGAACGTACCAAATAATTATAATTAAAACAATTTATTAATTAATCGTTTATTTTTTTTTTTAAATAACATATTTTTTCTATAATTTTAGGTTGTAAAGGTAATATTACAATATAATATTATTTGGTATATATGATAGAAATTCTATATTATTAATAAATTGTAATATTTATATAATACATAATATATTGAAATCATTATATTAAAAAAAAAAAATAAAACTAATTATCCATTCAAATGTTTTAACAGAGGAAATCTTAAGAGCTGGATACGTTGGCAAGTAGATTTTTATTGATATTAACGAATATTCTATTATATACCAGTAGCGTATTGGATAGGATACATATTTCGTATCTCTCTAGCCCAAATAACAATTAACAGGCAATAAATTGATGATTAGGTATCAAATAAATAGATTGTTAATTTTAATATTTTTGTACAGACATTTAACTAACCTGACACACACAAACACACAATTTTTTACTTTACTACTCGAAAAAAAATAATATTAAAAAAAGCAATACTCACCCGACATTATTAAATAACAGTTTTTAAACATAACCTAACCGATAATAATTATAACTGTATAATAACTCAGAATCGTTTTATTGACGAAATCATTTACCGTTTGTTTTAAATTCAATACACCCACCAAGAATATCCCACCCTAGTGCGAAGTATACCCGGCTTAAAAATAATAAAGCTAAAAAAACAATATTCGTGTCAATTTTAACAAGAAAATTTGAAATAATACGTATTTTATGCGCTGATTAATAATTAATGAAAATTATTAAATCATAATTTTTTTCATTGCTTTTAGATTTTGGCGGCCCTAATGTGCAGTTTCCATTTAACCATCCTAATGTATGTCAGACTATATTTACCGTAGGAAATGAGAAATCTGAGAAGCACTCAGGTACACTTAAGTGGAATAAATTATATTTCTATAAAATTAATTATACGTTTCCAATTCAATGAGAAATAACGATGCGTCACTTTTGAGATGCAAACCATCTTAGAATAATTGTTGTGCATCTCGACACTATGAAAAACACGTTTGGTCGTATTATCTCAACGTTTGAACGAATGGAGAATGCAATTTAAACCGATCTGAAGGGATTGCTAAAAAAATTTCGAAGCGCGTTGACGTTTTTTCAAGCAGTAATTTTGTCTCTATTCTGAATTGGAAAATTTCGTGCCCAATTAAAGATATTGTAAAATAAACTTAACATAGTCGTTAAGACTTGAGCTTAACATTTATTCAATATTTTCCACCGGATCATTGTCGTTTGACTTCAGAAATCGCGAATTAATATAATAATCTTACGTCGCTTATTTTCCATCACAATAAATCGATCACTTGCGTTTTTTTTTTTTTTGTTTACCTCTCTGGGTTAATTTATTATATTATCAGCATATTATCAGATTCAGACGAAAAATCAATGAGTATCGGTATATTTATAAAATTATTATGTTTTAATAATGATGGATTAATAATTAATACGTCAATAAAATAAATCCTAAATTATTATGTTGATTTGATTTTATAGATCCCTGTAAAAAAATTGGAGATAATGGTAAGTTTTTAAGATTTATAGCAAATCGAATTGTCTTTATTGATGTTTATTTATTTTTGTTTTTTGTTACGATTTTCTTTAGTTTTATGTGTACACATTTCCGAAAAGAAATAATTGTCAAAATTTTCGACTAGCAACATTTCGAAACCAGGCTTGAGTGTATATAGATGGTATTTTAAGTAGGTTATTTTTCAAAATTCTCAATAATTGTTTTCTACAAATACGGGGAAACCACTCAAAATTTAACAAAAATGACTTGGAAACTATCTCTTTTTTGAATCTTAACTTTATGAAAAGTAAAGTAGAGTAGATAAATAATGTAAAGTAAAGTAAAGTGAAGTAACGTTACGTAAAGTAAATTAAAGTTAAGTAAAGTAAAATAAAGTAAACTACTAATGAATATTATTGTTCTTTGTATTATTAATATGCTTCGCACAGAATCGTATTATTGAACATATGATTTGTCGTTTCTTCACCTAAAATTCAACATACCCACTAAGAGTGTCTGACCCGAGGACCTAAAAAATATCCATGGTCCAAAGTACATCATCTGGGTTTTGTGCCTATATTTCACTTCACTTCTTTACATTTGACTTAATTTTGCTTTACTTTGCTTTGCTTTAATATACTTTACTTTAATTTAAATTACCTTACTTTACTTTCATTAACTTTACTTGACTCGATATTACTTTATTTTACTACATATATCTTATTTTATTTTTTTTATATATATTCTGAATGTAGTGAAGAAGCTTATTTTTTTTTCTCTTTCTATAAACACTTTTTCGTATAGAAATACTTGTTCAAAAGTTTTAATCAGTAACTTATAATACACCCGACAAGATTATCCCACCTGACGTGCGAAGAACATCCCGACGAGCGAAGTACTTACTTTTCGTGTTTATATTTACTGTAGATATTATACTTAATAGTCACATTTAGACATATAGAAAAATAAACATTTTACACGCGACGCTTAATAATAAATAAATAAAATGTCACAAAATGTGTATTTTTTAGACAAAGGTAAACGATATTGTCAATATATCGAGAGGATTCTTGAATGTATAAGTACGTATAAATAATATAACACGAGTAAAATCATAAAATTAATGTCTTATTTATTTTATTTTCATTGTTTTAATTAGGTAAATAATAAGAAGTGTATTAATTACGCATAAAAACTAACTGCCTTAATAATGCAATTAATGTGCTTAATTATTTGTCAAGAGGGGCGATTTTCTATTGTGCTTATTTATTTTACATTCTAAGCGAAGCGAAGAAGCTAATGTTTTTACAATGATGGATGTTCATTTATATTATTGTTTTTTTTTTTTTTTTGTGTAAATACATTATCGTATGAAAATATTTCTTTAGACATTTTAACGTGTTGATTATAAAAATATGCGTGTATATGGTACTTTGAAGAGATCGTTTTTTTCGAAATTCTCAATGTTTTTCTCAAAATTTGGAAAAAATTATGCCGTACTTGAAAAAATAACTTGGACTTAATCTTTTTATTTAACTCAAACATCATGAAAATTTAAATACAGGGAGAAAATAATATAAGAATTGTTTTGGCTCAAGAAAATTATGAAAATTATTTTTTTCACTTATTCCCCCCCCCACCCTATTCTCTGTTAATATAAAATAGTGGAATATAAAACTGGCAGAGTAAAAGAAAATTTTTTTTTAATGTATGATGGCAAACTTTATAATTTTTAAGTAAAATTTAAGAAAATTAGATATTACACTATATTACATTAAATCTTTCATAACATAAATGGCTCCATAGTTACATGAATCATAACATAATATGATATTAGATCAGTTAAAAACTTAGATAATATGCAAAGTCATTTATACTTGGTAGTTATTCAAACTAAAATATAAAATCGAAAAACATATATTCTTAACAATGATAACACAATATTAACATAAGTTTTATCACGATTTTCAGAAAATAACTTCGGCTTTACTCTACTCAATCCAACCAGGTGGTGTAATGATCCAACAAATTATCCACCAAATAATTAATAGATACTTTTAATTTTATAATCACATTAATTCATTTATATTAAAAAAAATTAACTGAAATTGCGAAATAAAGTTACACTATATTATTTTTGAGTTTTAATTTCTTTCAATTGCATAGATATTATTTTATATGATCTTTAATATTAATATCTACAATACATTTATATTATTGTACAATTTTGAACGTTTTTTTTTTCCAATGCCATGATTTCGGTTCTACCTCATTCCATTATAACTGGAAATTAAAGCAGGTAAGAGTCCTCTGAGAATTGATAATTTATTAATCGTTTCACACAACCTATCTGGAACACCAGACCGAAACATCTATCTGGCTTCACCATTTCAAACCAATCGAGCCTTTTTCTGCTTCGTTACAGCTATATTATTATCATTTTCACATTTACATGAGTCATGTACTCCCCCCCTCCATAAAAAAAAAAAAAAAAAATTAAACACATAATATTATTTAAGAATTTAATTATTGTTTAAATATTAAAAAAACTGGCTAAAATCTAAAAAGTTTGGAACTTGTGTAAAAGTGTAAATAATATTTACAATTTATGCATACAAATATTAAGACTTTAACAATAAAGTTACTCTAACTGCTTTGTCCTCGAAACAAAAATCAATAAATGCTTATCGTGGAATATTTTTAAAGGTTTTAATTTTTAAACAAAATGTTATGTTTAATAACACAGTAGATCTAAAATTAGGTAATGATTAATAATATGTTCGGTATTGAAAAACTATTTTTATGTAAATGTCCCATGAAATTCAACCGTTCTTAAAAAGAGTGCAAATAATAATTAGTCTATGACTTTATTTAACATATTACAGTAAAAATCAAGTAGAGAACCCAATGAAAGAGGTTTGAACCCTTAAAACCCCACCCTTACGCACGGGCCTGATTCATCATCCTAATTTATAGCTGTTTCAGTTCCCTGTAAATACGTTCCTTTAATAGCCTATACTAGTAACAGTGTTAAAAGAGTTGAATATTTACTGTGCGTCAAAGGAAGGTCTACGTTCATAATTCAAAGTGTTACTTTAGGTACATATTATTACACTGCAATAATAACAATTATGTAAATCAAGAAGCTGTTTTCTGTTTCCACAGTATGTTTGTTGCTTTGTTTGAACAAGTGGTGGCCGAACCGCAATATCTGTAATTAAGTTTATGCGAGACTTTTTTGCACACGTATATAATACGAGTATAAATTGATAATTTACGTATTTTATAGTTACGTTTTTGCGGTATCTATTGTTTTGTTCGACATCTGAAAGTCTATAACCTTATATTTTTCTGCTATAACTATTGTCCGAGCAAATATTTCATAATGGATTTTTTTAAGACAATAAAATACATTAATTTAACAATGATAGCACTGATCGTTTTTAATTTTGATCGAGTTCCAAGTAATTATATTCATTCGATATTATACAATTATTTTTATGATTGAAAGACAGAAATAATATAATACATTTTGATATCAATGTTAAATGTCTAAGTTTATGGATTTTAGTTAAATAATATCAAATATTAATTGATAATATTAGTGAAATAATTAAGAAAATAATATTGTTTTTGAAAAGTACTTTTATTATTTCTATGGTATGGAAATAAATAAATTAACGTAAGAATTTAATTTTATGCATTATTTTTCGGCTGTATATTTTATATTAATTATAATTAAATAACATGTCAATATATAATTTATATTTACGTATAGTATATTAAAATTTAAACATATAAGAATCATAGGAAAACAAAAGGTTTTAATCATCTTTTAAAGAAGTAAAATTTAAATATTTACTTTTTTATTAGATAAACTTATAAAAATTTATTTTATACAGTTAATAGTTTAAGTTTTTGAAATAATAGTTTAGTAAATTAAAATGATCTTTATTTTATTTTTTCTAGACAAATGTAATTATATCTTTATCTAGATAATATTCATTTCAATTATCTCTTGCTCCATATTTTATCTTTAATTATTAAAAATATAGTATTTATCTAGAAAAATTTTAAATTATCTATGCGCAACACTGTCTACCACGTTGAATTTTTTGATACATTATAAATTTATTTAATTAAGTAAAAAGGTCAGTGTAGTACATTATTCTAGATTTTCCAGCCAGGTGAAAAGGTCAGGATAGGAGATTATGTCATATTTTTTGAGCAGGATATTCGTGAAGGATTTTACCCTCTGGAATACTGGACAAAACCCGTTAGATCCTTCTCCCTGTAGACCTTTTTTTTTCTAGTATTTCTACACTATTACAAAGTATGCTTTTCGAAACACATAAAAATACACAGGGCCCCCCAATCAGTATGTAATATAACCTCCAAATAAATAAACAGTATTAAAAATAGTTATAAGTATTATAACTGTCATGTATACCTTCTTCAAGTTTCAAATTTTTTTTTTGTAATGGCAATACGCATATTTAACTAGCTTATGATATAGAAAATGATTTAATTTAGATGATTACTAGGTTGATAACAACTTTTGGACAAGCAGTTTGGAAGTTTTTAATATTTTTATGAGGTATAAAAATAGAGATTGAAGGTGAAGTGCGTGTATTAGTATTATAAAATATTTATTTTCTTACGTAATTGAGTGGCCTATGACGACAGAATCACCTTGTATAGTGTTAAAAAATATTTTGTAGTTTATAAATTAAAAATTTTTTCAGTAATTTTCAATAATTTATTATCTGTACAAATTATTTATCGATGCCATATTTTATAATGAAAATGTATGTTTATGTATTGTGTAAGTACAAGATTTACTCTTTTAAATTTCATATTTAATTTTGATTACATTATAAATAAATAAATATATATGTTTATGATTAAAGTTTAAAACAAATTGTATTATCTGTGTTTGGTAGATCATGTTTGATAAAAACAAACAAGTTTCGTGTGTGATAAACTGGAGGAACCTAAAGGTCCTATGTACTTAGAAGTAATTTTAGTCCTTAGGATCCTTTTTGTAAAAATTTCACGGCAACATTAATTTGAGCCTTCGCCACCTTATGTTTGTAATCGATGGAATTCTGAGAATAACACGGGACACCTGTTACACGCGAAGCACTTGTATCAACAACAAAAAAATAATAAAATAACAATAATAATGCAATAACATTATGACTATATCAGATTCATTATTATTTGTATACGTTTATATTATTAATTCGTATATTATTATGTAGACATATTTTCCACGGATTTGTATTATAGATATTTTAGAGCAAGAACATATTATTTTATCAATCTACGGTAATGTTTTTAATAACTAGGTTTAGGAATAGTAGAGCATTTTGCTGTTTTTTTGACAAGTCCAAAATGTAGCTAAGTGGGATAGAAATCCGTTTCACATGTAGGAGATTAAAGTATTATTTTATCAAGCATGGTATCTAATGATACATAATAAACGCCCATCGTTGGATACAGATTTTGTGTCGACCGATAAAATGTAAAAAAAAAAAACATAAAATGAGAAAATTCTCCGATTATGAATGGAATAAATAAATATGAATCCAATAATAGAGTATAATAATATACTATAGTGTATACCTTTCGTGTGTAAAAGTGTAAATAATTTAAAAAATTTGCATAAATAACGTTTACTATTCGAGTAATACTATTGATTTCGTTTTAGACTATTCGCTTTTAGACACCGATGTATTATAAGACATTTGATGTGTAAAAAAAGCCCAAATTTACACACGAATGATACATACTTGATTGCATTTTTCTAAATTTTAAAAACTTACTTTGAGAATGAGATGAAAAACTCGATTTAAAAGTTCCGATTCGGTAACAATACCCAATTTTTTCTCTACCATATTTCGACGATATGAAAAATTAATCTAACATTTTTATAATTTACAATCTAGGTGTTCTCGGGAAAAATAATCATAAAAGTAAGTATATATTTCTTTCATAATAATATAAAATACAAAAGTCAACAATTTCTTTCGGTCAATTTATTGCCATATCAAAAATTTTCTTTCGCCAAATTATTTTCGAAATATTAGTCTACCCCTACGTAAATTTTGGATAGCTTTACCCAAATATTGGAAAAACTATTGAGAATTTTAAAAAAATCACATTTTTTAAGTACTTTCTAGAACCGAATTCTAATTGAAAAAGTTGTAGGACAAAGCTTTTGACAAAAATAAACGTTAATTGTAAAAAACAATAGTTTCTTTGGAACACTCAGAATTTGAATAATGCGTTCTATAATAATTGTAATAATACTGCACTCGTTGATGAAAACTATCAAAAAATCGATTTAAAGTTATTTCTTCTACTTAGTTTTTTGATATCAATGTACTTATGTATGTACGCATTAAAAGTGTCTGGGGGGGGGCAGTAGTTCTTTCCTCCCCCCCCCCCCGGACGCAGTATATTCAGGTACGCCTCACTTATAAAGATTTAATTAAAAAAATCTGTGAATTTAATTAACACTCTAGATCCGATACTGCCGAATAATGTAGAGTACATGATTGTTGGTTACACCCATATTATTATAATGAATAATATTTTAAATTATGAAAAATACGTTCGATTATTTAATATCGGTTTTTGTTTTTTCAGTATGCGTTGGTAAGAGTTCATAGTATTTAGTGTTTTTTTTTGTTTCGAAGTATCCTCATCTATATTTTGTACTGTTTTTACACCGGGCAACTTTTAATGTGTATAAGGCACCTTAGTAATGAATGATAATTTACCAACTGGTTAATAGATCATTGCATCAAATAAAAACAAACTTTTTATTTATTTATTTTTTTTAATTTTGTTACTGTTAAATGATTTCTGAAAAACTAATTTAATAATAATCAAAAACTATCACAAAGCTGTATGCATAGTTCACATACGATTTGATATATGACATCATTTTCACCGTTTTTGGCACCATCCTGGTACTTTGTGGTGTTGAAAATGAAAAAAAAAAAATTACAAAACTTTCAAAAACTTTAAGTCTATTTATGTTTTAATAATAAAATAATATTTCTATTGCAAAAATCTACCCTAAAATGAATTGTTTTTTCATTATCAGCACCATCAGGCACCACGGGGGTGCCAAAATGGTGAAAATTATGTTATGTATCAAATTGTGTAAAAATCCTGTATAAAATTTAATTGTACCAATTCAAATTTTATCAGTGTTCTCTGTACTCTTCCCGATGGCAGGGGTGTAATGGCAATGGAGGGAAGGGAAGGTACAGAGTAGCCCTCCCCTTACTTATTAGTCATTATATCTTTCAAAATATTATATTATTGAATTTATTTTATTGGTTCAGTAAAAATCTTTAATATTTGACTTCAAGAATAAAAAAAAAATATATATATATCCGATAGGCTCTAATGCATATTTTATAGACTAATAATATACATGATATCATATTATTATCATATTTTCAAATGTTTTTTTTTTCACTTATTCGTTATTAGTGTGAAAATTTAAATCATTTTGTAATCACTTTTTGATAAGACTCTATAAACTGAACAATATTTGGCATAATATGAATAACTAATAACATAATATAAAACTCTAAATTAAACGCAATGTTCTAACAGATTCTTTAAAAAATATTGGATTCAAAGATTTAAGTAAGTAATTATGTCGTAATCTCAATATCAAACTGTGTACTAGTATTACACTAGTTTTTTAAATATTTCTATTGAATTAAATAAACATTTTTTTTTTTTTTTTTTTTTATAAAAATTTGTAATATTTTACATTTAATTTTCTCGTATTATTTGTGCTTAGATAATGTGTTGTATTATTTTTTTTTTAACGATTATTTTTATGGTAATTGATTTTTGTTTTTTTATTATTTTTATTTATTTATTTTTTGTTTGTATAAATAATACCCGGTGTCATATTTTCGGGTAATGTGTAGTTAAACCAATAATAACAGTTAATTTTGTTCCCAACGTAAAATCCTAAGAGATAAGTCTATACTATATACTCACATGCCAAATATCTGGTGAACTTTTTTTTTTGTTTCCTGTGTACAATTTGATTTGGAAAAATAATATTTATGTTCAAACGATCATATAAATATTATGTAACTAATACAGCAAAGAAATAAATTACTTGAAAGTCATAATATGTACTTTCGAAACGCAGCAACGGTAAAAAAAAAATAGTATTTTTATTTTTATAAGAAACAATTTGATTTCTTTCGAATTGTTTCGCATTTTATTCTATAAACATTCTCAACACGGATTTGCATCCCTGATAATACAACGATCCATATGATCAAAATATTAGTGAAGTTCATCCACGGGTCAAGATCAACAGGACTTGAAACGAGCCTTTATCAATGTTATAAGTTGCGTTTCGAAAAATTAAAATTCGATCGTGGCGCTATCTATTAGGTATCATTGTTACAAATTTAAATAAGTCAATAATAATTCAGAATTTATGGAGTAAGTTTTTTGTAGCCATCTGGCCACCGGTACAATATTTATTTATCATAATACTTATGGTGTTTTAACAAATTATCTATGTTAATATATTACATATATATATTATGTTTACGTACAATTTCATGTCATTGATTATATTTTTAAAATGTCGCAATTAATTTGATTTGTTATAGCTCCTCATGCTTATTTGCAATTTTTCCTTTTTAGTTTTAGTAAGTGGAATAAATCTTCTCCAATCCATTTGAAATAATTATTATTCGTTAACAATTCTTGTATATTTTGTACAAAATTCTTAGTCTCTAACAGTGAAAATTAATGTTTCTATAAACAGAGTGCTCCGATCATTATGCGTTTTCCACTTATTTTGTATACATTTTTTTTCCTTTTAAAACATTCCAATTTCTGATTTTCTCAAATGTGACGTACAAACATTCAAAAGGAAATCTTTGGATCCCCCGAGTAGACATTTAGTATTGTCATATCCCACCCGTCGTCTCCGAACACCTGTAGCATAGCTGTTGACTTAAGAATCTAAATTTATTATCATCACTGAGACTAGAATCGATTTTTTCAAAAACATTTTTTTCACCATTTAATCCCTTACTATTCAAATTAATAAATAAATGAAAGAATCATTATTCTATTTCTACCAGTGTCTATGAATTACATTTTGGTCTCATAAAAGTTACGGAATTTTATTTTTAGATTCTGAACAAAGTGAAGAAGCTAGTGTTTTTACAATGATGTTTATTTTATTTTTTATTTTTTATTTTTTTTTTCTGTTAACACTTTTTCGTATAGAAATACTTGTCCAAAAGTTTCGATCAATAACTTTTTGAAACCGGATTCGCCTCTAGATTTTACTTTAAAGAGGTCATTTTTTGAATTTCTCAATT
>JAIPRM010002811.1:0-28693 GCA_025469315.1 Stegophylla sp. TES_Ste_2020
TTTTATGAAAATTTAAACATTGATAGAAAATCCTATAAAAAAGATTTTGGCGCAAGAAAATTTTGAAAATGTGAAAAAAATTTTTGGACATTTTTCGAAAATTTTTTTTTTTCTTATATTATTAATTACCTTTGTTCAGAATCGTTTTACCGAAGAAATGATTTATCGTTTCTTTAAAATTTAATACGCCCGTCAAGAGAATACCACCCGTCGTGCGAAGTATGTCCGGCTTTTTTTTTTTTTTTTAACGCGACTAAGGCTCGACACTTATAGCACTTAAATACCACGACAGCGAATCACTGAACCAATCGTTTTATAATGATATACCTAAGTCCGTCGATCACTGCAAACGGATCACTACAATTTTCTTTCACACGATACACGATGGTCGTTTCAGTATAAATTTAGAAAAAAATATTATAAAAATAGCTGTAAAATTACAAAAACTTAAAAATTTGTAAAAAAAATTTTCTTAAAATGTTGTTATTGAATTATTTTAAGACAAACAAATGCTAAGAGCCCCGAACGATACTTTAAAAAATATTTTTTTGAACTAATTAAGTTAAAAGTTGTCAGAAAAAACACATTTTCAAGTTATCTTTTAGCTTTTTAACCTAACCTAACCCAACCACCGTTTCAATATTCTCGATTTTATAAGCCAATCGTTGGTTTTTTTTTTTTTTTTTGAAATAAAATATTATACGCTCCTCTCCTCCAGTGGTCCCCGGGGGGGGGGGGAGAGTCGTCACGTCGACATTTTCATCGTCGAGTGACAACGGCGTATTATAATAATAACACGTGATTTATACATCCGGCAGAACACGCGTGTAGTACGTAACATACACGCAAAAATAAAGAGAGACGCAGATTGAGAGATAGCGGACGATAAAGAGAGAGAATGAGGGGAAGTAATGGAGTGTAGGAGAAAAAAAAAAACGTTTACCATTGAGATTTGAAATATCCGATCGTCGGGGAAATATTATGGTTTTTACTACGTATATATATAATATGTATACTAGATAATATTATTATATACATGTCACTATAATTTCCGTTCATATTATAATAAAATATTATGAACATGATAATAATAAATGTATTGAATTACTGTGATATTTACGGTTCAAGTATGATAATGATAATAATAATAATAATAATAAAAATAATAACAATAATAATACAAGTACATGCAACAGGGCTAAAGTTCAAAAAAAAAAAAAAAATGCACACACACACGCTAAGGTTTTTTACTCGGCTCTCATTTTTTTTTTTTTTTTTTACATCATGCTTTGACATGAAAAACCGTGGCGTGTTTCGTACATAATAATAATAATAATCTATGTCATGCATCAAAACATGCGATATTACGTTATATGTATAATATGATTTTCGACGACATATTATACGTCGTCGGCTGATACGTACACAACAGGAATAATATCGTATAATAATAATAATAATAATAAATCGTAGATGTTATTATTTTATAGTTGTTTTTTTTTTTTTTTTTTTTTTACTACTAACTGTGCGTCGTTTTTGTGTCTGCTGGCGAGCGGCGCGCGCATCCTCATTATAATAATATAATAATATTATGTAGCAGAGAGAGAGAGAGAGCTCAAAACTGTGTATATTTATAATATTAATAATAAATTATATTATATTTATATATTCGCGCGTTTATCAAACGCAGAACAATAATTATTATTATTATTGTTTCATAATATATACCGGTCGGTAGTCGTCGTCGTCGTCGTCGATTTTCAACGCTAATTTACATACCTACTTTACTATTCGCCTTTAGTATCAAAAGATTCGCTCTGCGGATCGCGTTTCGATACTACGGTTCATAATAATATGCGTATTCAATAAACTATTATTTACATACTTAGACGCACGCATAGGCACGGTTAAAAAAACCCTAAGCACAATTGGGTTTTGTGGAGAATTTTTTTTTTGTTTTTTTTTTTTCGGCTCCCGTGTCGCAGTCAAATATTTTACCGTCTTATCCCTCTTCCGGGATATATCTTATACTCTATCCCCCCTCCACTCTCCGGGGTGGATGTGATTTTACAGGGAAATCAATGCGGTGGGGGGGGGTTGTAAAATTCTATTTAGAGATACCTGTACAAAAGTTTCGTACAAGCGTTTTCACTTGAAAAAAGGGTATATTATACGGTTTTAGTGTTTTTTGTGCCCTCCGTAAGATTATCCTTGGGAAATCTTAACTCGGATATTATATTATCCTTGGATATTTAAAGCTTCCCCGAGGGGGTACAATTTTATTTGGATAGAGGGTTGGAAAGAGGGTATGATATTTTGACTGTTTTGAATGTTTGGATTCTAGAACCGATTTTTCAATTCAGTTTTAGAAATATTATCTTTCTTCGACTATATATTATATTTCTAATACGTGAACTGAAACAATACAATATAATTATCCAGTTTTCTTAGAGAAAAGTTCATCGAAATTTATTTACACGACTTATCATAAACGCATTAGCGCAACTCGAAAAACATTTTTTTTTTTTTTTTGGGGGGGGGATATTATGTTTATTTGATTGATTTAGCCTCTCAAAAAAGCATTACCCTTATGTAATTCTCAAAAATTCTAGGAACAGTTTTGAAGGGGCTTAGCCCCCTCAAGTTCTCCTCTAATTTCGCCTGTGCATAAACGTATTATAAACGTGTAAATCAGGGCTATGCACCAAAATTAGCCCTAAAACCCTTAAATTCCCTATCCAAGAACGCCTGCACACCCTAGTGTCTGGAACGACTTAACACCCGAATAAAACATCACAGAGTAAAATTATTAGTATAATGGTTAAAACCCGAATCGAATTTTAATTCAAAAATAACATAACGCATCGTTTTGATTATATACTAAGCGACAATTATTTAATTGTTACCAGTTTATTAGTTACTTAATTGTATATATTTGTTAATTAATTATTATATTTGTTACATAATTTTAAATTCAGTATTTTTTTTCGCTGTTCTTATATGACAATCCAAATAACCCGAATAAACTCGTGTTTACAGGGTGTTTTGAGCATCCAAATAAATACTCGCGACAAATATAATGGTTACGACCAGGTCTAAGTTCAGGTATAAGTGAATATATATATATCTATTTATATTTTGTTCTCGACTTTATTATTACATTATTTTGATTTGTGTACAAAGAATTAGGGGTGCGTGTGCACAGGAGAATATCTGAGCAACCGAACTTGGGAGTTTAAACCCTCCACTGAAGGTTTAGTCCTTCCGCAATACTCGAAACGTATAACTGCAGGGGTGGTCAGAGAAAAATGTATCAAAAAAAAAAAAAAAAAATCATAAATTATCAATTTATTTGTATGTAATAAACATATTATTATGGAAAGAAGTGCTACCTATAGAAAAAGACAGTAAGCAGAAGATCGGGAGGCTGAATTATTAATCCAAATATAAATCATGGGGGGGGGAAGTAATATTATAATTAAATAAATATTTGATTTTATAAGGTAAATTGAATCAAAAATAAATTTTATCGATTTTCTTTGCTTCGACATGGTGTATAGTAGGCAGGTGTTATACTAGAGAGTCTATCTAGGCCTTCGAAGCGTTACTATTTTCCAGTAGAGAGTTATTATTATCTACGACAGCATCCAAATAAATCTATAAATAAACAATTAAAATTCATAATTTTTCTCATTTCAATCGACCACAGAATGCCAGTTTAGTATGATTGTTTAGCGATTCTCAGAATTCGGTAAATATTTCTACGTCTCCTGTTGTTAATAATTTTTGGAAAAATCCTCCCTCCCACCGGGCGTCCCTGCCTTCTCCTGGATCCAACAACGATTCTCTCCCGTTCATCCACTTGGCAACGAGAAACCGCACAAATTTTGCTCCACTTCCTACGGACATGACCGTTCCCCGCGCGCGCGCGGGGGGGGGGGGTTATAACACAGTGCTGAAATTTCCCATAATATTTCTTAAACCTCTGTTTTCGTCATTCACGCCGCACAGTTATCATATCTCTGATCGATTTTTCTCGAATAAACGAAGTAAACAAAATATATCTGCCATGAAAATTATTCTGAACGTGAAGGGTGATAAAACCCATTGCTATAGAGAGAAAGAGAGAGGGAGAAGGAGAGTGTAACGAAAATGCACGTTAATTCGTACTTATGGATCAGAAATGACGTTTGCCATTTGGCGACAGTCACGACATTGGTATAGATTGCGGTAAAACATTTTCGTTATTACAATGATGTTTATCATTCTTTTTCAGCAACTTTTTGGAACCGGATTTGCCTCTAGATGATACTTTGAAGAGGTCATTTTTTTGAATTTCTCAATTCTTCAATTGTTTTTTTGGAAAAAACTACCCAAAATTTGACAAAAACGACTCGGAAACCGTTATTTTTTGATCCGAACTAAATGAAATTTTTTAACATAGATAGAAAATAATATGAGAAAGATTTTGGAGCAAGAAAATTTTGGAAATGTGAAAAAAACATTTTGGACATTTTTCTAACATTTTTTTTTTTCTCATATTTTGTTCTTTATATTATTAATTTCTTTTGTTCAGAATCGTCTTATTGATGAAATGATTTATCGTTTATTAAAAACTCAATACACCCGTTAAGATAATCCCACCCGTCGTGCAAAGAACACCCATCGTGTGAAGTGTGTCCGGATCTTTTAAGTTTCTGTTTTCCTAAAATTTATTTTTGTGGTTAGGATATTATTATCTCTTTCTTTACTAAATTGTTTCTGCATTGTCTCGCACAGCCGTAGTATGACGTCATAACGTCGCCGGAAGAATTATAGAGTGGAAAAAAAAAATCGAATATCCGATTATGTGTATTGAGAAACTTCAAAGGTACAGAAAAGAATAAGGGAACTTTGGCAACGACGAACGAGTTGAATCGATAGTAAACCCTTTCTCTGTTGAATTTCTGTCAAGGTTCAATCGAAGGAACTCATTTAACGTAGTAAAATCATGATAACACGTAATAACTACTAAGGCTCGAGATTTAGTTTTTGAAAATTCTACTTTTGAGAGTGGAGAGTGTTAGAAAGATTATTATTATTATTATTATTATTATTATTATTATGTTCATAACGTTCATCAAATCGTTTTGATTTCAGTGAGGTTAACTTTTTTGTGCTTCTTTCCCATTTGATAATTTTTCCCTACTTTTTACATGATTTTCAAGGAAATACCACATATTTCTATGTCCTTATTATAATTTAGGCGCATTTTTATATTTTATTGTTATCGCCATATATTTATCTAGTTTATGATTCGAATATTTGTTTTGTAACGACCGAAAAGCGAAATCATAATATGATCGTAAATTAATTAATTTATGTTTAATTTAAATTTGTTTCGTTAGAGTGAAATTCAATATGATTGGTTATTTTTTTTTTTTTTCGAGAATAAGAAATTTAGAGAACCCGTAATTGTTAACAGTAATTTTGGTGCTAGAAAATTTAGAAAATGTAAAAAAAAAAAAAAAACACTTTTTTTCATCAAAAATTTGTTTCTACTCGGTTAATGAAGTGAAATATAAAACTGACCCAGTAAAAAAAATGAATTATTTTCGTTATCATAACAAACTTAATAATTTTCAAGTGTATATAACTGTCTCGAATAAATCGAAGATCCGCTCTCAGAATCGTCTTATAATATGTAGAATAAATTATTTATCATATTTTCATTAAAATTCAATACACCCACAATAAGAGTATCCTACTCGTGGAACGGAGAATACCCAAGGTAAAAAAAAAAAAAACTCACTCGAGAAAGATAGCTCTAGACGTGTAACAAAAAAAACTAATATAATAATATGAAGAGAAAAAAAAAATTATACTTAAATACACACGTACTTACGTGTATGTATATACGTATATATATATATAATATTGTTACTTATTTTACTTTTAAGTGACATTTGCATACAACAAACATTATTACTTTGTCATCGGTTTTATTGAACTTCACGAGTGTGCAAATAACAATTTGATTTTAATTTAATAACAATATATTTTGATTCAATTATAAAATTAATACTTTATTTTACTTTACACGAGAGTGACCATATTTAAGAAAATAAAATACAGGACAAAAATATGTTTCATAACATTTTTAAATAAATAAGTATTTATTATTTATTTTTTTTTTTAAATATTTATGTTTTTAAATCGTGACAAAAGTATAATTTTTAAACTACCTTTTAATAGATTAAATTTAAACACATAAAAATATAAAATAACATAATGAAACTAAATTGATACTTTTTAAAATTTCTTCAAATCCTTTTTTCGTGCATATTGTATACTTTACTTTCTAAAAAAAACTTGTTAATTCATTTTACGATTATAATTGATCTAATGGTATCCTAAAGATTTCTAGATTCTTTCATTATTTTATTTAAATAATTTAATTTCAAAAATTTCAAAAATTTTAAATCAACAGCAAGTCAAAAAACTGGATTAATATGGGACAGACTTAAAATTACGGGACAAAAAGCGTCCTGAGAGAAGTTTGTCAGGACAACAGGACACGGAGCCGAAATAAAGGACAATCCTGTAAAAAACAGGACGTATGGTCACCCTAATGTACACCATCATTTATAGTGGTTTGTCATAATATTATTGTTTTGTTATGCTAATTTTAGATTAAATTAAATACGATTAGAATGACTTCACTAATAGAAAAAAAAAAAGACATTTTTAGTCCTATATTGCTTCGTTCTATTTTATTATTTTTAATCAAATGTCACAGTCAAAACTCACAAGTTCCATATATTGATTTTAAAACTCACATGTTCCCAAACTTCAAACTTAAAAAAAAAAGTGTTTAAATGATGAAAATCGTAATTTTTTTAATGAAAGATTTGCGTTTTTCGACATTAAAAATTATATACGACAATCATATATTTTGGTTTTATTTTATGTACCTTTACTCTAGTTTTTGCCGTTTTCTGAAAAAAGTAAACTAATTTAAGCGACTGAATATTTAAATTATAACACTTAGAAATAAAACAAAAATAAATTTTGCACCCTCGTTCGGATTGAAAAATGAAATAGTCCTATTATACCGATAACTCCGCAGAATAATGAACTTAAACCAATTATTAATTTTAATATTAAGAGTTTTTTGGGTTCTGTATAAGAAATTTTTATGAAATTTTCAAAAAAATAAAAATACAACAATTATTTATTTATTTTTTTTAATTTATTCGAAATTGCAAATTAAAATTAGTCCTGTGTATTCGCTTTCGTTTATCGTTATGTAATCGCGTTGTACTCTGCCAAACAAAGTTAAAAAAAAAAAAAAACTGTTTTACACGAATATATATTTTAAACGGACTACATTTGAAAATAAATGTACGAAAATTTCCAAAGTATACTAGAGAATATTATCCATGACGTTGTTTTTGATTTATTTTTAATTTTTTTTTTTTTTTTTTGAGATTCGATTCATTGTTAATTCATAAGGATATAATATACAAAGGATATAAAATCACTTATAGGATTATAATTTTTTCAGGTATGCTCTTCATTTGACCTTTAATTTTGAGTTCTTTTATCGATTTCCCAAGTCGAGCACTGTCACGGTACGTACATAACGTACGGTTTATTTAAAACGTAAATACTGTGTGCATTGGGGGGTTACTAGATTTTCGAACTTTTTTCTCCCCCCGTCACACTTGTTAGGGTGAATTTTGTGGCGTGTTACTGTTGATTCCCAGACCACATAAAATAATAACAGTATATCAAACTTCAGTCCATAAACAACATCGCTCGGGATACACCACCACGAGGGGGCTGTTGGCTGATACGCGTCTCCTGAAAATATTTCGTTTTAGTCGTTCGATTAAAATGGGATTGAATTTTTGAAATCATAGTCATGTTATTTTTATGAAAGGTAGTTCGTTCTACGTGAAAGCAAAAATCAGAAACACGCCCCCCCCCAGTGGGCGATGAAGAGGTTCTGAGGGGCAATAAATATGTTATGGGCGATTTGGGGGGGGGGCAGTGAGAAATCCTTGGGCGATATGGCAGTGTTGAGCATAATAATATTATATAATACGTATACTAAAGCCTAAATATTGGAGTAAAATAAAAATTTAAACCACTGACGCTCCATGGTTTATCTGTAATTATAATATATTTTCTGATCGTTTTCAATAAACATTTGAAATATCTAGCAAATTAACAAATTTAAAAATCGATTGAACATTCAACTAACGAGGTAGTAGTATAACCAATTTTATACATATATTATATTTTTTCTATTAAGTTTTCAGTTATACACTTTTCAGATATATTATAGTACTACATTTTAATTAATTATCATTATTTAAGGGGGGCGTTGAAAGATGTTTTGCTCTTTAGTGGGGGGGGGGGCGGGCGGTGACTTTAAAAAGGTTGAGAATCACTGATTTATACAGATACACGAGAATCAAATCGTACCGATTCGAAATTTCGTAAATTTCGAATCTAATATTGAGTTATCGTTTTACAAAACACCGTGCTCACCGTGCAGAGGTTGAAAATCTCTATTTATTTATTTATTTTTTTATTTATTTATTTTCATACAAACGGACATGTGGTCCCATTACATTTTGAACAATAATATTAATATACAATAGAATAATACTTAAAATACTAAAATCTAGACAAAAAACATGAATTAAGGAATATTATAAAGATATAAATTCAGGAGCTATAAAAACTGCTATGTAGGGGTGCATTATAAAATATTATGACGATCGCTTCTGGATGTGAAAATAATTATTTTTTAACCGCGTAGAGATCATAATATTATGATGGATATGGAGGAAAAAATAGGAAGATAGTAACGGTTTTTTTTTTTTTTTTTTTTAAATCGTTTTTTGTGTAAACACTTTATGAAATTAGGTGTCATGTCTTTTTTTTTTTTTCAAACGTTACACAAGTGTGTGAGTTTGTGTGTGTTTATGTGAGTAATAAATTAACACGTTATAATTTAATTACCAATTTGACGTAACCGATCGCTTAGATTAATTTATTAATCATCCGAACCCACGGCGCGCGATATATTAATATTATTACTATATTATAACATATTATATATTATACTCTCCGGTCACGTGTGTCTGTGTTATGTATATAATATTATTTTTATTATTTACAAGGCAATTTACGAAATTAATTTATATTTATGGCGTATAGGTAGGTATACGGCGCGGCGATATTATTATAATATTATTAGTACTGGCAGGGGCGTGCCGAGGATTTCATTTTGGGGGTAGTTTTAATTTTTAAATTCAAGTAAATATTTGACTTATATAACATAGTCATAATAACATAGTAACTCGTTAACTGTGTTAATGATTTTACTGTGAAATATTACAAACATACAGTTAAAAAAACAAATAACATTAAAATATCATAACACTCTGCATATTTGTATACATTTTATAAAACAATTATTATACACCACTGTTCATCAGAGTAAAAGAAAATAATAATTAGTAAAATTAAGTCCATAAATTTCGATAATGATATTGATTTTTAAACTAAACGTATATTTTGTCATGCAGGATGTGTATTTTTGTTTTTATTAAAAATTGTTCTACCTCTTTATCAACTGTCGTTTTTAGAAAATATAAATTTTTTCATTCAATATGTACAGTCACACCCAAGAACTTGCAGGCACATTTTTTGTTAATTTATTTCAATCATTTTCAACCCGATTCGATTTCCACAGCAAGGGTTTTCTTTTAAAGTCACCAATAACGGGTACACCACAACTATAATATTATAATCGTACAACCCGTAATGTTTTTATTTTCCAAATAGAATGACGTCAAGAAAAAAGTTTTGTATATATTATCCATAATAGGTTTCTGTTTCGTATCCTACTACCGAAAATCAAAAGAAAAAAAAAATATCTGAGAACCAAATCCGTAGGGAACGTTTTTGTGTACCAGAAACCGTTTTGGAAATAATTGAGTAAAGAATTTTTCTACTCTGAAGTGTTTTATAACAATAACCTTTTCGTGGATTGAATTTAACGAGTTACAACCAAAAATTAATGTAGATAGTAGATGACACAAACTTTGGGAAATTTCAAAAATCGGCTTACTAACCGAGACCCCAAAACCTTAGAATATTTTAATTGCGTTTCGAGGAGACATTTTTAAAAAATATATATGGTTTCAAAACTCAAAACCGAAGTCAAAACAAAAACCATCACCTGTTCCGAACACCGGATCCACACACCATCCATATACTTGACACCTGTTTATCAGCACGATTTCATACCGTTTTCATAGTGACGGACACTGATCGTCAAGCAGCGCAGATTCGCATGCATGGGAACGTCATTTGGTTCCTTTTACGTTTCCGTAGTGAGTTATCGTGTCCGTAGGTTTTATACATTATATCATTTTCGATATCATGTAAGTATAATATACTGTGTAGTAAAAATAACGATAAATTGGCTTACTCGACTTCCATTTATTGTATGTATACCGTTTGGTATCGTATAATAATAATAATAATAATAATAATAATAATGTGTTTCGAGTCGTTAAAAAAAAAAAAAAAAAAATCGTTTTTAAATCGTCGAAACAAAATTATAATATATTGTTAATAACAGTATCAATAAGCAAAAGAAAGCGTCTGTTCAAACGGACGTATTTGGAACACAAAATAATAATAATAATAATAAAAATGAAAAAAAAAAAATAATTAAACAAATAACAAAGACACCAAGTATTTACGTATATTAATATAATAAATAAAATTAATATATTATATACGTAAACATACGTATATATATATATATATATATATATATATATATAGAACCACTCTTTAAAAAAAAAAAAAAAATAAATAAATAAAATCAATAAGGAAAAAATCATATCTTCCGCATTGTATGATTAATAATAATAATAATAATAATAATAATATGATAAATTATTATATTATATCAAAATAATTAAAATTAATAATATATATTATTATTTGGTTTGTGTACCATGAGTACTTCGGACACGGAGCTTATACTGAGAACATACATGGTGACTCCGACCTCTACTGGGGGACCTGCAATGATAGGTTAAAACGTCAATACTGATTATGTGCAACTGGTCCACAAATACATAATAGGGTTGTTTTTTGTTTTTTGTTTTCTAGCGATTTTTATTTTACATTTCAACGTAATAATAATAATGTTAATAAAAAAAAATTAAAAATAAAATTAATATGGAAAAAGATTAAAACAACGATTTACAGAGAATAATTACTTCGTTTAATTTTTTGTTATTCATTTAGAATATTACAAATCTCATGTTTTTACCTTCACTTCCCCACATGATCCCGTTGACAAACATAATCAACCTAAAAGGTCAAATTTCGTATTTTAAATTTCAAAATATTACATTTTTTTTTTTTTTTTTTTTTTTTTGTTTATGTTTGTTTTCCTACCATTTTTCATTTTTTTTTTTTTTAAACAATTATTCGATCATATTAGTTACGAGCTATACAAACGCACCGCCAATTGAATGCGTATTTTATGAAAAAAAAAAAAAAAATTATCCGGCACACATTACTAACACGAAAAAATCGTGTGATTCATATATTATACTTTAATAATGCTGTTAATTCGATTTCAACAGTGGCACCCAGTTTGGGGTGGTTTTTGTCGTAGAGAAATATTATAACAATTTATTTAAATTGTTTATGGTGGTTGATCGATATATATATATATATATTTTTTTTTTTAAGTGTGTGTTCATAATATTATAATATAAAATAAGGGTGGATGAGCAGCAAGCAGGGGTGAACACAGGAGAGTATTTTGGGGGCGAGGTGGAGGTGGGTTAAAAATAAGAATTAGAACGGTTAATTTTTAATAAATATAAATTATTTTTTGTACTTTTGAAATAACTTATCAGAATAATTTTTATTTTTTTGATTTTGGGGGGTGGGTATATGCCCCATGCGTTCATCACTGATATGTTAGATATTTTTGTTGACTGTATAATGAAATGCTCTCATCACATCTCTGTGTGGTGCCACTAGTTATAATACACAACACTATGTGTGTCTCTAATCGGAGATTAAAATATAGATCAGAGGGATGTTTCGATTATCATCCCTCGAAAAACGTGTAGTTGTATCGTTAATTATTTTCGTGTTACTATAATAATTTTATTGTAGAGACCAAAATTATAAATGCGCTGTAACGAACCGACATCATATAGAACAATATTTTCGTTAATAAATATCATATTTTTTTTTTACAACCAAACCGTTTCAACCCTTCGTTTTTGGCATTATTACGTATATTTGATGAGCGAAATTATTCAAAACTAATTTTTCATCACAACTGTAGACGAATCGTATTTTTTTTTTTATGTTTGCTACTCTTTGAATTGTTAAATAATTTTTATATAATCCTAGTCCGCGTCAAGAGTAAAACAATTATTTTTTATTTTATTTTATAATAGTAAACGGGTTAAACCCTTTGGAAATTATTACAGAATACATAAATACAATAAATATTGAATAGATAATTAAATTAACTTAACGATTATGATAAAAAATAATAAAGTAAGACATTAAAGCAAACTAATATTAAAAAAAAAATACGGTTAAATGGATTCTTTTTTTTTTAAATGTCTGTTAAGGTATTAAATTATATAATACTTTAGAGTTAATATTGTTATTGTTATTATTTTTTAACTGAGACTACGATTGATAATTTACCATTGCACATCGTCGCGTGTCTAGCAATAATAATTATTGTTATCGCATATTTTGACCTTTTTAGTTCGATTTCATAAGAACATAATAAACGGTATGAAAATAACAACGATATAGATCATAAAACAATATAATGTGAAACGTTGCAGTGGAAAACAAAAAGTAATCGTTTAAAAACGTCTTCTCAAACACACCTCTGCGGGAATTAATTTCTCCGCGAATCCAGTGTTTTTCACGTACGCCGCGGGTGAGTGTGCGTACGCTGCTGGCGTGCGTCCAGCGTCCAACTACGCCCCTCCTCCCCTGTGAAAATCCTATACGAGGGATTAATCCGAAACGATCGAAGCACCCCACTAATGAGATTCGATTGCACAATAGTGTACTAACGATAAGTACTGTTTCGAGTAAAAAAAAAAATTTTGGAAAAAAATCGCCCCACTCCTATTTTATTGGCACCGTGTTCGCGCGTAACACAGTCTAAGTATACGCGCGCGCGCGTTTCATCGATTCCGTGTGAGATTTATCGGGGGGGGGGGTCGAGGGGAGTAGCCACCCCCCTCCTCAAAACTCGTGGCGGCCCGAAGAAAAAACGCAAAAGTCGGTCAGCGAGTGCACGCGCGCGCGTTTAATCGCGGACGATGCGAGTAGTCGTGGTCGTTTTTTGCCACCAAGCCGTGAAGACACGACCGCCAAGTTATTAATAAATAACACTCGAACAACCCCGAAGGGTTTATTTCATTTTTTTCCCCTCCTTAATTTGCCGCTCTCCTTTTCCTATTATTTTCGCCCACCGTTTTGAAAATGACCCCGTAAACCCTGCTTTTATAATTCCATGGCATATAATAATTCCAAGTCTTTATTAATTAGGGCTAGGGACTTATAATAGGAGTCGGCATGTTTTTCAAAAAAAATCATTCGAAACAAAAATCTAAGTAATATAGAAATGCGTTTCATAACAGCGCAGGAGTTGCAATATACAGTACTCTTTAATTTGCGCATATTTAGCTCTTTTTTCGATACAAGTGCATATTTCACACATATTATAATTCAATATTTAATTTGAATTTTCTTAATAAGCGATTAGAAATACTATCGATGATATTTTTATTTGTTTGAATTTAAGCTTAAAGAGAATAGTAAAGATTGAAAAATAAGAAATTTCATAAATAATAAAAGAAGAATTAATATAATAAATATTAAAATATATTATACAATACAATTTTCAAATATTTTGAGATTTTACAGCCAAAATTAATGTTTTTTATCAGAGATTATTTTAGCATTTTTTTGCGCATATTTTGAGAGCATATTTCGTAAATTTTATAATAGTATATTTGGTACATTTTTAGTAGTGATGAACACTATCGAATAGTCACTATCGAACTATTCGATAGTAGTCCACTATTCTCGAACTATTCGATAGTAAAAACTATTTGAAAATTATTCGATAGTTTTTCGAGCTATTCGATAGTTCAAATCGGAAAACCTGCTGTTCGGTCATGTAAAATATAATATATTCGAATAGCATTCGACAGTTTCCTTGAACTATCGAAAACAGTATTCGATAGTATAAACAACCATTCGAAAGTGGCCATCACTAATATTTTTAGAGCATAAATGCACGCATATTTTAAGTTTTTTTTTATAACTATAAGTCCCTAGCCCTACTTATAATAATATAATATATTATGATTAATATTATAATGACGATGTGTATATTAAACAGCAGCAGTAGTTTTGCGACACGATATAAATTTTTGCTCGACGACGGCGGTTTTAATTAATTTCAAGCGAGACTTCATGTACATTATATAATAATAATAATAATAATAATAATAATAATATACGTAGGTACGAGATGTGACCCTTATTATTTGTTCGCGCTTTTTGATTGGATATTTAATCGATTCGCCGGATAAGGAGGAAATAATTATAATGATTATTATTGATATTCGCGTTACGACGAATACGAATATTACGCCGTGTCGTGTACGCGTGCGTGCGTGTGTACGTTAATACGCAGACGAATATTCATTTATTTATCGCGTCGATGTAATATACGTACGGGGTGTTTAATATAGTATGGAAACATTTTACGCGTGGGTTTTCGGTGTGGTAAAATATATTTTGTGAGGCGGGACCATTTTCCTCCGAAAATCGCATTCCATTCTCCTCCACTGTCCCCATATTCCTCCAAATTAATTTTTTTTCTACAACTATATTGTTTGATGGACAAACGTTTTGAAAAACCGTGTATGAGCGTAGCGAGGGTGGGACAGGCCCCATGTACTACCCCCCACCCTGCACCTGAAATTGAATCATATTATATCTTCGTACGTACATTATACCAAACGTTAATGATCTTGAAATATTGAATAAGATATAAGAACACCAAGTATAAATAAAAATAGTTTAGTGAAGACAAAATGAACCTTTAAGCAGTAAAAAGCAGTTTAAAATGGTTATGCTGTGGAACATTTTATACTTGGCCGTGCACGTTATCAATGGTGAATTTCTCCATTTAGAGGCTCCCTATCGTTTTGTGCTTTATAAACTTATTGCATATACGAACGAACGTCGAACCGACAGCTACAATGTCGATATTAGAATACACCCGTCACTTTTTCAAAACGCATACTTACCATAATATAATGTAGTAGCATAACAATATCTATCGTATACGATAACACAAGAAAGTTTTATATACAATTTTTCGGAGGAAAAACACAGTACAGGATAATAGAATTTGGTTTTTGGAGGAATAGGGAGGAATACGGATTTTTTTTTTTTGGAGGAAAAGGTATACGGCCATTTTGTGAACGCCCTGTAGCGTAAAATAATATAGGTACGGAGAAATCGGAGAGTGCGTTTATATAATAACACTAATAATAATAATAATAATAATAATAATAATAATAGTAATTATTTGTGTAGTCGAGGGCGAATTCACCGGGAACGCGAAACCGTGCAATTTTTTATTAATTCCTAATAATTATTATTATTATGTTCGTGCGCGGATAAATTAAGAAGTCTCGTTCCCGGTACACGCGAGTATAATATAATAATATAATGTACGGTAATATAAACGCGCGCATAGGGTGCACGTGCGTCAAGGCGGATCCGGCCGGGGGAGGGGGTGAGGAGAGGGAGTGCACCTCTCGTTTAAAAAATAGCGATTTACGATTTAACTCGCACGATAAGCAGGGCGCAGGGATTTGATACACTTAGCATTCCCCTCCCCCTCCCCAAAGGTTGCTATGCGTTGTTCATAATATGGTCACAAATTCGTTACAATGTTGTATGTATTTCTGAATGAGAATAATAAAAAAAATTGATTTTGTGTTTTTTTTGCATTTTTTTTTTTAGTTTTTAAGTAATTTTTTTTAACTTTTTACGACGTTTTACAGTATTTTTGGAGTATTTTTTGGTGTTTTCTAATACAAAATATAAATTTTTGAAATTTTATTTTAAGATATTTTTCACACCAACATGATTTTCATGTAAATATAACGTACTAATTACAAAAATATTTAATTATTAAAAACAATATTAAATAGAATAAAAATATCACGGTAATATATAATATTTAGTATTTATTTTTAAGGTGTAATAAATAAATTAAAAGTCAATTTTTTACTATATTTTTTGATTTTTTCAAGTCATTTTCGCCTTTTTATAGGGGCATTTTTGAGATTTTTCCTTATTTTCCATTTCCAATTCGTTCGAAGTCCAAGTAGGATTATGAAAACAATGTTTTGAAGTTTATACCGTAAAAATGTGTTTATTTATAATATTAAAGTGTATTTTATGTAATATTTTATAGGAGAATAATATTGTTTTCACAATGGCAATTTTTTTTTTTTTTTTTTACATAAATTTTTATTTGCGTTTCACGATAAAATATTATAATATCGTTTTGAACGATAAAAATATTACATATATATATGTGACGGGTAATGTTAACACTCGGATGATGCCTACATTACTCGTATAAAAAAATTAACATCAGCTAACCACGCATTTTGGCTAATGCGTAACTCTTTCGTTAAATAAACATAAAAATATATCAACATTTTGTGAGGATAATGTTACATACTATCCAGTGAATAATGGACAGTGTAAATTGACAATGTATAATATTAAATATGATGTAAAAGTTATTGTTAACTCTCTACATTATACTATAACGCCACATTAACAAATATTAAATTATTATTTTATCTTTTATGATCATTAGTAATATTGAAGATCATCTAGTATTTTGAGTTACTCAAAATGTCATGTAATAATAAATTAGAAATTTTCACATAAAAATTCATTCAATTTCAAAAACTAATTTATCGAAATATATAATTACTAGTCATACCTCTTTTTTATATTATATTTAATAGTATTAACGAATTAAAATGATTTTATATACTAGTACTGATAGAAAAAAAAGTAATTCAATTCTATATTTAAATTTTGTATCATTGGTGACTTAAAATATTTAAAAAATCAAAAATTACATTTTACTCTCTTATTGTTTATTCACAAATCTACTGTCTTTCTGGTAATTCCTAATACATTATAACTCAAGTGTATTTAAAATATTGGTTAAAAGACCTTTAGGTAATATTGATACTATCCAAATGTTAACATTAAGTGCTCATCATACATACGTATACACACATAAATTGTTTCAATAAAAAATAATTAAATTTTATATTTAATAATCAGAGTACTTAGATCATGGATGCACCCTTGACGCGCGCATTATTTATATTGTTTCAGTTGAGGACTAGAAGGACCGAGCCTTGGGCAGCGTATAAATAATGTAAATAAATGGACAGGCCATCGAAACTGCACGGAGTCGTGGTCTTTTTTGCAAAAAAACCCCATTAGGAGATTTCTCCTTTTCGCACGGGGTATATTTTACACGATAAGAGTTACCCGTCATAATAACCTCAAATTTAATCGAAACGTTCGTATTTCCGTGTGATAAAATCTCAGAGCCTATCCGTTATTTTACTATCTATTCTCGACGACGGCGATAGACCGTCCGGGGCAGGGGTGGTTAGCAAATCGCACCCTCTTTATGGGGTGCATCGACATCATCGACATTATGTGCGGCGTCTAATATAATAAATTTATTTCGAGCGGAGCCAGGATGTTAGGGGTTTCACAGCGATGCCCATTTTTTTATATTTTTTACAGAAACAATCGTTCGATTCGAAAAAAATACTCGGACCAGTACAATTTTGGTAGATGCCAAAATCGGTTGAATGTAATGGAACTTAAGACATTTTTAAGACGATTTTTCAAAATTTTCAATATTATTTTCAAAAAGCGAGGAAAATCTACAATATATAATTTGAGTAGAATAGGCAATTTACGTGCCTATTAAAAAACTACATTACTAGAAACTAGAAAATATGTTCATTCATTATTATCTTAAGAACGGACTGAAAATAATTTTCACAAATATTTCTCTACTTTTGGAATAAACATAGAGTTCAGGAATTTTCTTATTTTTTTTCCCAACTTACTAACAGTAATAAATAGGGACGAGCCTTGGACTAAATTTATTTAAAATAGGGGTGGAGGTGGACGACGACTAATGAAGATTTTTGAAAAAAGACTTGTTCATAGCAAAATGTGTCTCATTGGTCATCATGGTTTTGCTGACCCCCAGGGGGTAGTGGGTGCCATAATTGCGGTTGGCTACATACGAATTAAGTTCCAAAACTGAAAAACATACAAATTGAATCCCAGGAAAACAAAAATTTGCTAAAACAGTTAAGTCCCAAGGAAAAAACTAACCATAACAATTATGTTCAAGTGCGAAAAAATGACTAACAATATTAAGTCCCGCTTAGAGGTGTTAGATATAAATATTCAAATAAAACAATATATCCTACTAGATAGTAAAATATAACAATTTAATTAGTACTCAGACTTGAGACTGCTTACTCTTTTATTATAAACACAAGGAATGATTCAAAACAATGCTTTTTATTTAAAAAAATAGTTCTTCTTGCAAAAATGTTGTTTTTAATAAGTCAACAATTTGATTTTTTTAATATTTGAAGTTTTGTATTATTGTATAATATGATTAAATTTATGTGATGAAAGTTTAACAAATTCGAGTCGATTGATCTTTTTTCAATGTTATGAATCATTTAATTATTACTTATCAATAGTTTTTTTTTTTTTATTAATAAAACTACTTCTTCGTTTTGTACGATCGTATGTCTGATAAGTCGGACATATCTACAGTAGATAATCGTGGCCGAGATTAAACAAGTATATCAGTTTAAAAGTTCGGGCTCAATTCAGACAAATCATTTTATAAAAGTTGGCACTGAAGTTGAAAATTTGGTTTTTTTTTTTCCGAGGACTCAAATCAAAATATTCAAATGTACCGCTGTGGTGGCCAATACGTAAATCTAATTTTCGAAAATCCGAAAGTACAGTCTACATGTCTGATTTTCGAAATAATATCTAAAATATTAAAAAAAAAAAAAAAATTAAAATAACACATTACGACGTTTGTGTATTCGCTGCTAGTTTGTTTCTATATTTAAGTAGTAAAAGTTATTATTGTACAGAGCGTTTGCTATACTCAGACGGCATTATTATTATTCACATTGTTCAAGAGGTTATTTTTATATTGCATGATATTATTATCAAATCGTTTCTTCTTATTTATTTATTTATTTTTTAATTTAGAAATTTACGAACCGTCAACCACCGTAACTTCGACTTTATCTCCTAACCGTATACACCACATATAAGTAAGTATAAAATAATAATAAATATTATATCATCGCATAGACGCGCGCGCGTTGTTTTTAATGAAAAAAATTTCAGCCTTTTGCTGCCTACTCATTGGCGTACGCGCGCACTTGACTTTCTTATATTAACTTTATTATTGCGACTTACACTCACACGGGGGGGGGGGATTAAATACTCGTATAAAACGCGCGAGCGTATAACTTTTATGCAGTGGCGTAGCGTGTAATTCGGGGTGGAGATCAGATTTGCCGCCCTCCTCTCTTTTTAAGGAAAAATTTATTATTATTATTTTATTTTTTTTTTTTTTGCTCTCTGCTTCAATTTTTTCAAAGACCTTATACATATTTTTTGTTGCTTTTTTGCTCACTGCTTAAATTTCAAAAGATGTTTTTTTAGATTCTAAACGGAGTGAAGAAGCTCATCATATTTTACGAATAATGATGTTCATATGTATTTTTTATTTTTCTCTCTCTTTCTCGAAACACTTTTTCGTATATAGAAATACTTGTCCGAAATTTTCGATCACTATCTTTGTAGATCCCGAAACACACCCAGACGTTGGTGATTTTTCCGATTTCCCAATAATTTTTCAAAAACGTGGAAAATCCGTCGAAAAATTGGCAAAATATGCAACTATCGGAATTCCCGTAAAATTGAAAATCGCTTTTTAACATAAATTCAAAAATAATAATGTAGTTAGAAACCGGCAACTTTCACCAATTACTAAAAATGATTTTCTTTAAAATTCATTGCAACCGCGTAAAAAGCGTAAAGAGTATCCCACCCGAGGTGTGAAAAACACCCGACAAGCGAAGTATACACTTTTCGTTTTTTTGTTTTTTGTTTTTTTTTTTTGTTTTTGCTCGCTGCTTTCTAAATTAGCGCTAAGGTGAAACCAACTTTATTTTACATTCCTCCTAAAAATGCCGCCCTCAAAAAGTGACGCCCGGGGCGGACCATCCCTCCCCCTCGCTACGCCAAGAACATGTCGTATAAAACGCGTTCGGGGTGTATTCGATTATTATTCGATCGTATAACGTGTGTTTTTTTTTTGTTCTACGGTCAGGGAGTACATAAATATACGCCTACATATTATTATTATTTAAATATAGGCGTATTACTGGCGTGTAATAATGCGATTCGTCACGACGATAATAAAACATAAGGAACGGATTTATAATATGGACTAAATATCCTAAATAATATGCTTTTAATAATACTGTGATATGCTACAAAATTTGTATTTATTTTCTTAAATATGCACGTTACGGACAGGCCAGGATTAACGGGCAGGCAAGGTAGGCACGTGCCTAGGGCTAGCAGTCAAAGGGGGCTATTTTTTCCATACAGTATTACAAAATAATTTACAAAATTCAAGTATATTAAAAATGTTTGAGTATTATAGTTTTTATTATAAAATTCAAAACCCAAAAATTTTCTGTAGATTTTCCTTTTGGGAATCAAGAAAAATGCAATTCACAAATCAGTTATCTAACACTAGTTTTTTTTTTTTTTTTTTTTTTTAAAAAAAAGCGTAACATTTTTATAAAGTCGCTTCACTATGAGATTTTGAAAAATGTGTGCCTAGGGCTACGCATTATGTTAATCCCGCCCTGGTCACCCCGGATTAAAATTCCTGTCAGTCATCTTATCTTTGATGATAGCGATCAGTCATGCTCATGATTTTATCCGATATGCGGTTATGAGCATAATATAAATGTGAGATAGAACAAAATATGTGCTATAAATAGAAATATGCACTTTAAAAGTATGAATATGCATTAAAATGTGCGAAATAAGAAGATAAAAAAAAACGTTGAAATATGCGAAATACATTAAGTACTATTTTAATGAGAATCATCTAAATCGGGGGGGATAATAATTGTCATCAGATTTCAAAAATCATATTCCAATACATATTATATGCATTCGCATATATAAATCCGTTCCCTAATAATATAATAGTACGCGGCAATCTCGGCTCGCGCTCCATTTTTTTATTTTAATTATTATTATAATACATTATTTACTAGGGAATGACGTCAACGCGCTCGTAGGTTATGTACTCGTACACTACAACGTTCTCACCGCTCGCACCACACACACACACACACACACACACACACACACACACACACACACACACACACGTGTGTGTGCACTATAAGTACTATCGTATTTAAAATATAATAATTAAAAAATATACGGCGGCGTACGCGTGATATCGGTACTATGTTTATTTACCCGCGGCGGCGTTTTTATAATATATAGTTGTATTGCGTTTATTATTCATGTGATAACTGTAACGCATTGTCAGTGTACGGGTTGACCTAATTATTCTTCCGGCGGCGTCGAGATGGTTTTTATTTTTACATTTTTTTTATTTTTTTTTTATTTTTCTTACGAACAGACGCCCTTGAGTATTACTGCTTGTCTACCTGGGTAGACAAAGTCATGCATTTGTACTGGGGCTGTTGGTTTTGTACTGCCCTAAAATATCGCAAAAATAGCCCTTAAAAAACTCAAAAAATACATTCGGATTTTAATTATGTTAGCTTAAAGTTATTTATTATGTTACAAGTGTGTAATGTGTATACTGAAACAATGTTTTGATTCTCTGAAAAATGAACGAAAAACTAAAATTTATTTGATTTTAAATGTTTAATATTTAATGGAATCAATTAAAATAGGTGGTAGAAGTAATAGAACTATCATGACGTGACAAACTGGAATTTTTTAATTTAGGAAACATTGTTTGGTAATTTATGATGTATAAATCTTAAATTCAAATTTTGAATCCAAAATCAGAAAAATTATTCCACATAAACTATAAAAATGTCATGTATATTTTTTTTTTCTAATTACATAAAAATGTCGGGGTTGGGGCCGAGGTAGGAGTCGGGGAATTCAGCAATGGCAACAAATGTAAACCCTGTGAAATAATGCGAATTTCGAAAAATGTCAAGTATAAAGTACCACTTAGAGCCGAATTTCGATTTAAAAAGGTAGCTGAACGATGCTTTTGGATTAGTATTTCTAAACGCGAAAGTGTTTAAAGAACGGACGAAATAAAAATAAAAAAAAATAAACCTCATTGTAAATTCCAAAAAAAAAAAAAATCTTTGTCCTTATCTATGAGATTATTACACATACATATAATTTCGAGTTTATGAAAATAGGAAGGATGGATATTTTTCCACTAATGTTTGCCAGGTTTCGGTTATAGTATATAAAAATGAACTCGATTGGAAACTGGAAACTCGAATCGTTTTAAAAGGTTTTTTTTTTGAGATTCAGTTCGTATACACGTCAATTTTACAGTCTGTGTGAAAAATATAAATCAAAGGGTGGTTGTAACCCCGAACAGACGCGTTCGATGGGGGGAGGGTTTCGACTCCACAGCCCCTATACTGCACTTAGTGCGCCGTTTATGTCTCCGGAAAAAGGTTTTCGAAGAGGTTTTTTTTTTTTTTGTAAATGAAATTTAATGACGTCAACAAGACACAAGTCTGGAAAACGCACGGTTTTCCGTTTTCTCACTAGTTTCTTCACTGTCCTCTAATCCTTTTCCTCTTACTCCTTGTACGCGTACCTACTCGCCTGTTATTATAATAATAAAATGACTAGAACGAACATGATAATGTATACCTAATAATATTATTACTATTATGTGTAGGGCTGGGATTTCGATGCACTTTGCATTGTTGTCCGAAGCATTCTGTTTTGTTATAAATACGTTTTAGGTGTTTTTCAATTAAAATAAAAAATTTATTTTGCACTTTTTTGCATTTTTCAATAATATTTGATTTTAAGGCCATTTTATAGGTTTTTAGGTCATTTTTAAGCTATTTTAAGTCATTTTTGCTTTTTTTTTTTTTTCAGAGCATTTTTAGCGATTTTCAAGGGCGTTAAAATCCCAGCCCTAATTATATATATATATATATTAAGTTTAACGACGCGGTGGCGGTGTGGCGCGAGGTCGTATATTATAATAATATATATATATATAGTTTTACATATTTTACGTGTCGCGCTAGGGGTGTGCGCGCGCGCGTTCTACGTAGGTACACACAAATGTATATACTATAATAATACAATATCCTTGGCCGCCGCCGTGTACAGTCCATGAATATCAAATGCAAGCCACCGTTGACGCCGCCGCCGCGTTCAATAATGCAAAACCACCATCCTCCGTTGATCCGTCTGCCGCGTCGGATAATAATATTTATAATATTATATACGTACTGCGCACTCCCTCCCCTCCCCCCGAAAGTTGATTTATTTATTTATTTATTTATTTTTTTTTTTTGGCAGTAGAAATATAGAAAAATTTGGAAATTTTTGTCGTCGAGACTTCAAAGAGCTACTGTATAAAAAACTATGTTTTTCATGACAATTTTTATTTTCTTCCAAATACCAATCCACCTTTTTCCATTGCACATTCTAGTCATTTTTTTGGTGAATGTTTTTGTATTGAAATCGAATTTCGAACTAGCAGTTTTATTTGAACTAAATATGATTTCAAAAAAAAAAAAATAATAATATCAAAATAATTATCCCCCAAAATTTAAAATCGTAAAACAAAATGCGAAATTAATTATTCGTTATTATTAAATTTTAAATCATTTGTTGTTATATGGATCAAAATGTGTGCTTACGAAGCTGTGTTATACAATCCACTAAAATAAATAATAATAATAATAATAAGGGTTCCATGAACCAGAGAAAAGGTTTAAAAAAACCCATGTTATAAACGATTTCTTCTCTACGATATTTTATATTCAGCTCACCACCACTACGCCCTTTTGTACGTAATTAATAATTTGACACCACGCGCGTCGTACCCGGGGAATATTCAATTACGGTCCGTCCCTCGTACGTCATTATTCCGTATGCCGTGGTGTAGCGTGTTTAAATCCGACCCGCAGACGTCGAGACTCCGAGCTAAGCTGACTACTAGTTCAGTGACATTTTGTTATTTTTCGAAACGGGATACGCGTATTATTATTATTATTATTATTATACCTCGTTGTATTACACGTTTTCACGTCTGCGAAGTTTAATATTATTAACGGACGTTTTATAGAAACACGATCTCAGAGAAGACATTATCGGTTCGCGTCACGACGGATAGAGAACGAAAATCCGTTATTCATTTAAAGTCATTGTGTACTCGTAGGTTACCATAACCGTGGTACTCGCAGTCATAACCCCGGGTTAATGATAGATATTTAAAAATAAATATTTCATTTCGTACCTTGTGCAATGCAAAACGATCGAAATCGAAACGAATCAAGCATAAGGTGACCGTATTTCTAAAAAAAACATGTATAAAAAATGGCACATCACATCAATACTGATTTTGAAACACGAGAGAATTTCAAACGTCTTAATTTTGACTAAATTTGTACCTATGTAGATATTTCACATTTCGTGTTTAAATCTAATGTCTCGTTTCGAAATTTGGCAATATTATTAATGCCGTCGAAAACAGCAGGATAGGAGGGGATGACGGTTCTGTGCGTCAGAAATATTGTTTTCTGTCCAGTAGATATTTATTCAGAAAATCGGAAGGCTTGAATGAATGGGATTTTAAAATTTTATGTTTTAAGTAAATATTTACGACCATGACAAAACAATTTTAGAACTTCTCAAAAACGTTTTACTACAAATATATTTAGTTTTATCCAAATTTCTGAATTTGCCGATGCTCGAGTACTGGAATCGACAGAAAATAGAAAAAACAATAAGACAAAAAGCTTCCCAATTTGAAGTTTCCCAAGTCAGTAGGACCAAAAGACAGAATTATTCAAGGACAAATAGTCGCCACCTTAGCATAACATTGTTGAACAAATAAACTTTTTTTTTTTTTTAAAATCTCTTAAAAATATTTACAACTCCCCCGAACTCCAACCGTGATTTTTATTCATCCCTTCGATCTCCCCCTCCCCCACCCCGGAGCTCACCGCTTTTCACAAAAACCGTATGACATGCGCGCGCATTTCAGAGGTACATTAAATTACCGTGTATTGCCCCGTTCGGTTTTTCCCTCGTGCGCGCGGCCGAACACGAAGGCGGACACGTCTCTTCATTGGTATTCCCGAGAAGCGACACTCTTCGCGTCGCCCCCCGTGCCGCCGAGTATTATTTTACACGGGAATACACCGAATTTGCATAAAAACGTACTAAAAAAAAAAAAAAAAAAAAAAACACAAAATGATTTTCTCTCTAAATATTCATTCTGCCTGCCTGCCTGCCACCGGTAGTATAATATATATATATATAATGTGCGCGTTACATTATTTATAATGTTATATATAGAAGCATCAAAAAACCGAACGATTTTTGTGAAAAAATATTTTCTGAATAATTGGCGGTGCTAGGATATTTCGAAGAAACACTGTCAACCGATTTAAAAAAAAAAAAAAAAAACAAATAAAACGAATAGTCGTTGCACGAATAACATTGTAACGCGAATAATTTCACAGTTCGTTCTTTTCGAACAACTATAACCAAAACACGACCGTGATGTAAATATAAATATTATTTTTTATTTTTATTTTTTAAGATACGAATTGAAAATATAACATTTGCATTAATAAAAATTGAAAATAATACAAAATTATCGAAAACGACAATCGGAAAGGGAGAAATTGAAAATTATGAGCAAGAGTGAATAAGGAATGTTATCCTTTGATCGATTAAATCGGAAAAAAAGAGAGGTTAAGAGACAGTTGAAGAGGAGAAGGATTGAACGTGGAAAACCATATTTGTGATAAAAAATCTGAGACGAGAATAAGAAACAATGATATTGCCGTAGGAAAGGCAGGCGGAACGAAAAGAAAACGGCAAAGGATAGAGACATAGGGATAAGGATAGATTTACTAAGGATAGCATTACCCGTTTTTGATTTCGTAATCTAGAAGGGCCATCTAGATGGACTCACCACGAGGGACGGAAATAAATTATTAGATTGTGTGGGATTTCGATTGGTGAAGGATAGCAGAAAAAGGAAAACACGGCGAGGCGAGAAGGTTCGGGGTTTTTTTTTTGATTATTGAAACGTTAAAAAAAAAAAAAATATTTTATTTTCATTATGTTTTCCGCCGTGCTGGCCGTTAGTATTTGTAAAAAAATAATATTCGCACAAAGTAAACGCATCAAAGGTAGGTTCACTGAACGGTGTATTTGAGGGGGTGGTGGTAGACGGGGAACCACCCCAGAGAGCTTTTTATTCCCCCTCCCCTTTCACCACTTATACCACCTACACGTGAAATTCACCATTAATTATCGAGCAAACCGTAAGCGCTCAACGAATATTATTTTGATATTTTTTTTCTTCGTTACAGTTATAATAATAATAATTATTATTATTATTATTATTATTAGAATTCACCGAGCGGTTTGCCGCCGAACAGACTCGTCGGAAATATACACCACCTCAGTATTCAACAAGTGTACGCACGCGGTATCGTGTTACGACGGCTCACCCGAAATAAAAAGGTCTGGAAAACAACATTTCTCTTTGAAACTTGCTTAATTAAATAGCGTTATAATTGTATTCCGGGCACGCCACGCCAATACGGGTGTACATATATATATATATATATATATAATTTGTGCGTACACAGATATACCGAGAACGGTCGGTGGCGTCGTGATATAAGGGTTGAAATCGCACGGATCGTGACGATTTTTAAAATGCGCTGAAACCCCAGAAAACGGTATAAATTCAAATTAGTAAATTACGCGAATTCGTTTACAATGTATCATAAATATATATATATATATATATTGTATAATCTAAGACGATTTAATTTTATTGTGAATTTGGACGTGAATTTGGTGCCAAAATGATCGCGGCGCGTGTTATTATAAATAATATACAGAGTATTGTTATAAAATATCATTTTTCGATCGGTAACTTACACGCGCTCTAAAGAAAACGCATGAGTAACGAAAACATATAAGCGATAAATGTGTTTAAAAAAAAAAAAAAAAAGTTATATATTCGAATTTCACTGAAAATCCTTCCGTACTATATTAAAGGTTGTGCAAATTCCGGGGGGGGGGGAGAGGAATTTATCGGGAACATTAAAATATTGTTTTCAAATATCGTTTGTATAATATTTTGATTTTTAATTACGCTTATAGTTAGTTTCAAAGTTTCAATTTCAAAACCAGCCATAAGAGAAAAAAAAAAAAAACAAAAATTAAATTGTTGGTTTCAAAACCAGCCATTTCAAAACCATAAATTTATTTAACTCTTGTAATAATATTTTTACAAAATATATTTTCACATATCATTCAAAGCTTTGATTTCATATTTATTATAAAATTATAGATCAAGTATTATTTTACGTTATTTTCGTTTTTTGTTGTTTCTGAAAAATTTTTCAAAATTGCCTATAGCTGGTTTTGAAATTCATATTATATACAATTCGTACGAGTTCAAATTCATATTATAATATAGGTAGGCGTGTAATCGGCGACTACCTGCAGCGTTTGCGGGGGGGGGGGGTGGATAAATTAATTATTACCGGCGGCGTGTCCCCCGTCCGTCCGTCTGTTCGAATCAAATTATACGCGCATATTGAACGCAACGGCGTACGATCTCCGGGGACCGTCGTTGTGATATTATATTATTATGTTGTTCGCCATTAATATCGGGACAACGAGTACCTACGAGTGGTGTGGCGGTGGAGAAACGTTTGGTCCGTACAATATCGACTTCTGTTTGCTCGTAACAATAATAATAATAATAATAATAATAATAATAATAATAACAACAACGACGGTAATAATAAAACGTGTACCTAAGTACGACAAATACATATAACACCGTTACTTCCGTGTACGCGGAAGGTCCCCCCCCTAAAATACGACCTCGATTGCGGTTACACCCCATCCCACTCCACGCGACTGAGCTCGAAATATTTTTAGGGCGACGTTGCCAGATTTAAAAGAAACATATTGTTTTAGATTCTGAACAAAGTGAAGAAGCTAGTGTTTTTACAATGATGTTTATTATTATTTTTTTTTTTTCTGTTAACACTTTTTCGTATAGAAATACTTGTCCAAAAGTTTCGATCAATAACTTTTTGAAACCGGATTCGCCTCTAGATTGTACTTTAGAGAGGTCATTTTTTGAATTTCT
>JAIPRM010002812.1:0-28688 GCA_025469315.1 Stegophylla sp. TES_Ste_2020
CGAAAAAATTATGGTTTCCGAGTCGTTTTTGTCAAATTTTGGGTAGTTTAAAAAAAAAAAAAAAAATTGAAGAATTGAGAAATTCAAAAAATGACCTCTCTAAAGTACAATCTAGAGGCAGATCCGGTTTTAAAAAATTAACTATTGATCGAAACTTTTGGACAAGTATTTCCATACGAAAACTTGTACACGGGAAAAAAATTAAATAAACAACATCATTGTAAAAACACTAGCTTTTTCACTTCGTTCAGAATCCAAAAAAAAAAAAAAAAATAACTAAATATCTTTATGAAAACACTAGCTTCTTGGCTCCACTATGAATATATTATATGTAATATTACAGCGCACAATTGTAGAATTTCCCGCGGCACACGGTGGACGAGAATCGGTGCACCGGAAAATCGTGAAATAAAAAATAGGGGCGGCACAACGAAAATAGAAATAATCTTATGCCAACGAAAGGAACGAGAGAACGGCGACGTCATCGCGTCAAACGAAACGAAACGCTTTTTCGCGGACGACGACGACGTGAAGACGGACGCGTGGCATCCGGAAACGTCGAAAAACAACGCCGTCGTCGTCGATTTTTCACCCGTAAAGAGTTAATTTTAAATTTAAAACCGTCCGATTCAGTAGTTTGGCTGCGGAACCGACGCCAGTGCAGGACGCGTGCGTCGATTATGTATACGCGAGAGTGATAAATAATGGCTTGAACGTCGCGCGAGAGCGTCCCCGACCCTGTACATATATTCGAGAGAGAGAGAGAGAGAGGCGATTTTTATATAATTTAGATTCCAGAAGAAGCGAGTGCTTTAACACGTTACAATGACGTTTATTATTCTTGATTCGCTTATATATATATATATTTTACTTTTTTCATTTCTAATCCAGTAAGTAAAGTAACTGAAATCGGAAAAAATCTAAATGTTCAAAACTTCAAAAGTGTGAGGTAAACAGGGGGATATCAAAAATGTAATTCAATTACTCTTATTAGGTAAATATTTGTGTTAGCTTTAATATTATAAAATATATAAATGAGAATGATTCGATATTATACGCTCAAGCGGTACAATGATCCCGTCCAAGAAAAGTATATGCGACCAGAGACACACGTTATGCCCACAAGTGGGTCCGGTCACGAGTGCAACGGTAGACACGGGGTCGAGTGACCTTTGACTCTGTCGCGAGATCCGCTGATTGCTGCGGCCCGGAGACGACGCGACCTCTCAGACGAAAAGCAAACAGAACTTCGGTAAAAACCACCGGAATAAAAATCGACCGATTCGTTTATCGCCTTAAATAACGTTACGGGTGAAATAAAAAAAAAAAAACTCACCGCCGCCGCCGCCGAAAACGTGCAAACACGAAACGTCGTGTGCGCGGCAGACGTGGACGACACGCGTCACCGAAGAAAAACGCAAACAAAACTATTCCAAAAAAAAAAAAAAAAAATGAAATAACTTTTCCGTGTAATCAGTGCCCCGTCCCGAGGGCAGGGCAGACACTGGCCCAGGGGACATCACGACTCGGGGGACCACCTCATGCTTTGCGTTTCGTTTGATCAATAATTAAAACTCATAAACTAAAATAAGGTACCGTTCTCTGATATCTTTGTTTAGATGTTTATCTTGTAATATTCATAAAAAACAAAAAAAAAGTATAAGCGAGAAATCCGGACATAATTCGCACCACGGATATTCTTCGCACTTCGGGTCAGATACTCTTGATGAGTATGTTGATAATGACGAACACTATTGTTCTTTATACTGTTAACTTCCTTCGTTCGTTATTGTTTTATCGAAGAAATGATTTAACGTTTCTTAAAAATTCTACAGCCACCATCAAGAGTATCTGACCCGAGGAGCGAAGAATATCCATGGTATGAAGTATGTAATTTCCGGCTTTCTTATCTACACTTTACTGTTTTTACTTTTAGATTCTGAGTGAAAGCGAAATGAAAAAATCTCGAAAATCGTAAGTAATTTTTTTTTTTTTTTTTAACTGTTGAAAGTTAGCATTTTTGACACAGAGTCCATTACTTTTACCATCGATTATGTTTGTAATATTTACCAAAGAGAATAAAATATGCAAATTTACACATCGTCCAAGCCCAAATTATTATAAAATAAAATTTAGTCTTAATATTGGCACTAGGGAATCTTTGTATAATTGATATTGGATCTTATGAATGTTGAAAAAATCACGTTTTAATTTTGATGAACATTAAACGTGTGGCCAGTAAATGAGAAATTCAATTTTATTTGTTATTCGGACAAAACTGTTAATTTGATAATATCAGTTTCGAAGACTATCAGTTCTCAATATTTACGTTTCATGATATTTTTTTTTTTTTTTTTGATAATTCAAAATGAACAGTATAGCAGGAACCACAGATATCTTAAAAAAAAAAAAAAAAAAAAATGAGTAATGTTTATAATCTGGTTAATTTAATTTAATATTTGAACCGTTTTTGGCGAGGAAATAAGATTGTTTTCTGTTTATTCTGTGATATTGATCTTATGCAATGTTCTGGTTTCTTTTTCCGGAAACTCATCAAAAAGGACCTCTCCAAGTGCATTTCACCCACTTCTAAACGCGTATCGCGTTCACTCGAACTTCATAAACAAACCAATACCTTTTCAACATGGACTAACCAGTGTTGAGCATAATAAGATACATTTATCTAGATAAATTATCTTGATAAATAATAATAATATTTTATTATCTTTCGTCTTACCTACACGGGTAAAGAGTATTTATTTGATGCTTTTCTGAGATAAATAACCGTGACACCCTGTACTAATAATTATCAAGATAAATTATTTCTATTTTTCTTCTTTTTTTTTTTTTTAATGATAAAAACAATAATTAGTAAAGTTAAGTTACCATTAAATACAATCATGTCGGATTGACAAATTTATACTAAAATATCAGTCTAGAAATACATGTCTTATTGTTTAGTTCATAATATTTTGAAAACAAAAGTTTTCTAACTATCAATTTTGTTATTTTATGAAATGTTACTGAAAACAATAAATCAATATGACAAAAAAAAACAACATGTTTTTGTTTATTTAGAAAAATTGTAGTCATCTGTTATGTTTATCTTTTATCTTAGAGTGATATTTAAATATTATCTCTATCTAGATAAAAATAAAATCAATTATCTTTATCGGTTATCTAGATAGTTTTTTTTATAGTTTTATCTTTGCTCTACACAGTCAACTACGCATACGTCTTTTATTTATTATTTTAGATTCTGAACGAAGTGAAAAAGCTTATGATTTTACAATGATGTTTATTTTATTTTTTTTCTCTCTCTTTCTGTAAACTCTTTTTCGTATACTTGTCCGAAAGTTTCGATCAGTATCTCTATAGAACCGAAATCACACCCAGATGGTACTTTAAAGAGGTCATTTTTCAAATTTCTCAATATTTTTTCAAAAAACGGGGAAAAACTGTCGAAAAATTGACGAAATTAATACGCAATTGCCGAAATTTCCGTAAAACTGAAAATTACTTTTTGACATTACTTCTAAAATAATGCAGCTAGAGACTTGAAATTTTCACCAACCATTAAAAATAGATACGAGAATATTTCATAAAAACTTCAAAATGATTTGATCAATTTTGAGTTAAGTACGGCATTTTGAAAATTTCGGAAGTTTCTCATTTTTTGTTAGTTTTTATGCAATAAAATTTTTGATTTTTGATATTAAGACTTGAAAATTTAATGTGATCTCACTGATATATGTGTCTAATTTATCTGAAAAAATCTCAAAAATCGTTAAACAACTTTTTTTTTATACCCGTTTGAATTTATAATTTCGACTGAATTCGTCAGTTTTACTTAAAATTACGCACTTTAACGTACATATAAGAAAATTGGCTTAACCGATTATTTTGAAATTTGGTGCCTAGATAGAAAATTTCATTGCAAATATTTTGGTGCAATAAAATTTCTTACGGACGAATAATTAAACATTTTACAAGGGTTTGATTGAAAAAAAATTGGAGAAAATACAGACAGATATTGCGAAATATCTATATAATTATAAGCATTTAATTACTGAATGTTGATAATGTTTTATTGCATCTTATGTATTTCTCGACGCTGAATACGATGGTGTGAATTAAAATCCACATGCAACAATAGTTTTCTATCTATTTTATTCCATTTTGAAAATTCAATATTTTCGGTTATGAATTATTATACTACATATTATCTACTAGTTCTTCACCTACATGGTCAAGTTATGTGCCGCGGCCTAGTGGTAAAGAAACCGGACTAGCACGCCGACAGTACCAGGTTCGATTGCAGCCCAGCTCTCCGAATTTTCGCATTTTTTTTTCCTTTCTTATATCATTGACTTCCTTCGTTCAGAACAATCGTTTTACTGAAGAAATGATTTATCGTTTCTTTAAAATTTAATACGCCCGTCAAGAGAATACCACCCGCCGTGCGAAGTACACCCATAGTGCGAAGTATGTCCGAAGTATTTCCATTAAAAAAAAAACAAAAAAAAACAACAACGTTCATCACGTGACGCATAACCGCGCGCGCAACCCGACATATTCGATAAGAGATAAATGGCGAGAGCACGTTATCTGATGACTTCTGATGAATTACAAATCTCAATGATAGATCGTGTAAAGATATCACGTGCGCATTATACACGAGCGTAGCGGTTTGCGGGCGATAATGCATTTCAAACGAGACTTTTCGAATCGTTTTCGAATCGTTCGAATGAAATGGGATTGTTTTTTTTTTTTTTTGTATTTTTCCTTTCGCCCCGTCCTCCTAAACGGACGTTTATTGGAATCAACGAGTATGCGTTTGACTAAGGGTTTGTTTTCCTGAAAAGCTTCATCCTCCCTTCCCACCCCACCCCCCACCCCACAACCCTCGCGCACCGCCGTTCAGCGATCGACTTGACACCGTATAAAAACATATTAGATTCCGCGGTGCCGCGGTAAACGGCTCGTGGTTTTACAATGACGTTTATTTCTTTTCTTTTTTTTTTTTTCTGTGTACAACTTTTCGTATAGAAATACTTGTCCAAAAGTTTCGATCAATATATTTCTGAATTTCGATTCGCCTCTAGATTGTACTTTAGAGAGGTCATTTTTTGAATTTCTCAATTCTTCAATGTTTTTTTTTTTTTTTTTATGGAAAAAACTACCCAAAATTTGACAAAAACGACTCGAAAACCGTAATTTTTTGATCCGAATTTTATGAAATTTAAACATAGATAGAAAATTCCATAAAAAAGATTTTGGCGCAAGAAAATTTCGAAAATATGAAAAAAAATTTTGTACATTTTTTTTTTTCTTATATTATTAACTTCCTTCGTTCAGAATCGTTTTACTGAAAAAAAATGATTTATCGTTTCTTTAAAATTTAATACGCCCGTCAAGAGAATACCGCCCGTCGTGCGAAGTACACCCATCGTGCGAAGTATGTCCGGCTTTTTTTTTTTATTTATACAGTTTTCTTATATATTAGAAAGTGTGCTCGAATCGGCGGTGCACATAGCGTGTGCGTGTTGCCGGCGAAGAATTTCATTGGCACGGTACTTTTCAGAGAGAGATGGTTTTTCGAAACTCCTGATAACCGCACCTCGACTCTTGCGCGGCGGCGAAAGAAAAACACTACCGGGAGATTAAAGAAAAAACTTTAAAAAAACATTCCGGCAACTATCTGATTTTCATGGAGACGTTCGGTAAAATTCACTGAAAATCCTCTCAAAAAACACTTTTAAAACGGTTTCAGTGTTTTTTTTTCTAAATACTTTATTGTTTTTTTTTTTTTTTTTTAAATAAAATTGGGGGAAAAAAAACGTACTTACTATACAAATAATTTTAACACAACTCGCACATTTAATTGAAATAAAAAGTTTTTTTTTTCAAAATAGTCGTTTACCAATTATTGACCTAACGTAACCTTTCCCTTTCACAAAACTTTATCCACGAACAAACTTTGCAAATAAAAAATTAAGAGAAAAATTGACCACTTTAGCAATTCGTATAGAATTTACGAGACATTTTTTTCAAATAAAATTAAAAAATTTGGATTTATTCAATCGAAAACTCATAATCAGGATTGAAGACTTGAAGCAATTGTATTTTTCATTTAGTTTACCTTAAAATCTACCCGAATACTATGGACACGTATGACACGTCGGGACGATTTTAAATTAGAAATTGTTAAGTGCTTGTTTTCACTTTTACCTTTCTATACCTGTTTCGAGATTTTCAAAATTACACATCACTAGGCAATCAATCGGATTTTAAAGCAATAAAAATTATAAAAAAAAAGGAATAAAAAATTTTAAAAAAGAAACAAAAAAAAAAAAAACAGAAAATGCATTTGAAATAAAATTAATTATTTTTCAACAATTTAAAATTATTACGTGTTAGAGAAATTCAATCAACAATATTACTGTACTTTGATCGCCATGTTCATCATATTATATCATACTAGTTTTCATCACTTTTCCTAGCAAAAATTTTCAAAATTAATGTTAGAAATTTTTGTTTTAACATAATATATTATCAAAAAAAGGGGAAAGCAACGCACTAAAGACATTTCTAGGTGAAAAAGAAATTACATTTTTGTACCTACGAGAATTGTCTTTCTACGATTTACCGCCCTCCCTTACGAAAAAAAGGAAAAAAAGGAATTTGCCTCCTCAAAATCCTAAACCTTTTTATTACTACTATTCGATTCGATTTTTTTTAGAAAGTATCGTGCAGGAGTGAAAATTATACTCTCGACACAGCACTGATCGTGACAGACAGTCATTGCCCGTCGACGTAGCACACTAGAATCGGCGGAACAACAATATTGGACATAAAAAGCCATTAGGAAAAAAAACCTCCTCCCCCGCCCCCTCCACCCCAATCGAAATACACCCGGGCCGCGGTAATACATTACATCGGTGTTTTCGTGCGGCGGAAATCAATCGACGAGCACTACACTTTAATTAAAGCCGAAGTGTACGCGCGAACGGTTCGCATAGTTTTTGACAGCCCCGAAAGATTTACACAATACGCTCGTGATTTAATTTCCTTTTTTTTTCCCACGAAAACTTTTGAACTCGGCGAATAACGCACAACAACTTGTCGTCGTCGTTTACCGCCTACGCCTAATGCGTGTTATAATAATAAAAATTCGTGTCTACTACTCTTATGCTGTCGTTCGACCGCTGTCGAAAAAAAACGATTACGACGACCGGAAATTGAAAAAAAAAAAACGATTTTGCTTCCGCACGTCACCCCACCGCGACTTTTCTCCAGTCTCGTGTACGTTTTCAAGAAATTTGTTTTTTTTTCGGGGGGGGAGGGGGAATTTACATTGAAGATTATTTTGAAATTATTTTTTTTGTTTTTCAAAGAAGTGGTTTCTTAGATAGTTTATTGAATCTACGTTTAACGATCTAAATTATTTTTTTTTTTATTTAAAACAATATTATATTAAGTGCCTACCTCAGTGTGAGTATAAACTGTTAGACAACACTTAAGGCTACAAACAAAAAGTTTAAGACATTATTAAAATTCCATTCTGTTTTTATATGATTGTAAAAATGATTTTTAATATGTATCGATATTAAAATATAAATATTCGTGTTGGTTTATTATCTTTGACTAATATCTTTTAACTCTATGTGTTGTGTGTTATTCAGTTATCATTATTTCGTTAGCAACGAGTAGATACCAGAAGTTCTTAGTTTTAAGACAATAATCATTATATTTTTTCATATGTATTTTAAGTATATACAAAATAAAAAGTAACTATGTATATGATATTAATTTCAAACTTAAATAACAAGAAGCATAACAGTCATATTTAAGTTTCTCGTGTAATTTATTTTTGCAATTAATTATGTAGACAAAAATGTAACAGTATTAAATATATAAATATATCATACAGTAAAATATTTTTTTTAAATAAAAATAAAAATTTGAAAATTTCAGTGAAAAAAAAATTTTCAAAATCACAATTTTTGAGTTCACATCACTATTTTTTTTACCTATTTTTCTTATTTAATTCACGGTTGACATGATAGATATTGAATTTAATATCTATCACGGGTAAAATTTCGGTATAAAATTCTTACGTATCGTTAACATTTCACTTAGTAGATTACTTTACGCCCAAATAAAATTTGAGAAATATTAAATTTTGCGAAAAACGCAAAAATAGAAGCTTCATTATTAAATTCGTTGCTGCTTCACTCATAATATTTAGTGTTAAAAATATTTATGTAGGTACTAAAATAACTAAAAAATCAAAAGAAAAATTACTCTCCCCCAAAATTCACAGCCCTAGTAATTATTCGGCGAGTTACAGTGTCTCGGAATGAGTCGGTTCGCGTTGTAAGACGAGCGAGTAAGATGAGATGTATATAAAAAAAAAAAAAAACGTAAATAAATTAAAAAAATAAAAATACAAAACAAAATATACACGAATGAGAGAAACAATTTTAGCGTTTCGGAAAGGCGAGACCGTTTTTTCGGATCATTAAATACGACCGTGTGCGTTTGGTGTGATCAAAACACATCGGCGCGCGGTTTCACACGCCATTAACCAGTCCAATGCGCTTGATGAGACTTCATCAATTATAATTATGTCGTACGAGTGGGGGGGGCCAAATAATATTATGATACGTATAACGCCGACGTGGATTCGTAATTCGCAACAATTACTGTTATGCGTTTCTGGTGAGTGTTTGTACGACGGGGATGATATGTGTCACGACCCCTCTCCTCCGTTCCCCCGCCACGTCGAGACAGCGTTCTTCGTTCGTCGCAGAGTGTTACGGCCAATGGCGCACGGTAAAACTCTCACACAGGGATGTCGAAAATATGAAAATTCTAAGGAAATCACTCGTTTCACCGACAAAATTTGACTGTGGACACGATAAAAATTTTGTTTTTATTATATTTGTTCTTTAAGATGCTATAAACAATTAATATAGAAATAAGTTCCGAGTCCAACTACTAGAACCACCCACCGATTTTCATGGGGGCGTCAATCGACACCCCTGAACCCCTTGATGTGCGCCACTGGATTTACGGTTTTCGGATACAGTGAATATTATGGTTTATAATGTCAGTGGTTACCAATCATTTTTTTTTTTTTTTTTAGTTGTGTGGCCCACCAACACCATGTGCAAACAATTTTGAGACCCACTAACTTGAAATACGTATAAACATATTGTGTAAAAACACGTGCGCAAATAGAAACCTGTACACCTGTTCGTACGTGTGAAGATTATATTATAAAATGTATGTAGATAGGAAAAAATCGCGGAAAAACAATTTTTTACAGAGATATTAGGTTTATTAATTTGTACCTGATCGTGTTTTTTTTTTTTTAATTCTAATCATCATAAATAATTTACTACTTATAATCTAAATAAGTTATTTTCATGAACTTATTTCAGATTAAATTATATAAAGATTCAAACTAAAATAACTAAAATTAATCAAATATTACATTTTTAAAACGTTTTTTTTTTTTTTTTTATATATATTTCTGAATAATTTTCAAAATGACGCTTACACTCATTTGCCTATTAACCCTATCACTGCTAAATTAATTTCATCTAGTCTGCACTGCCCTGTCTGCATAAAAAAAGCATATTTTATTATTATTATTATTTTTTGTCAATATTTTAGAAAATATGAATGATCATAGTTAAAGATTGGTTCCCAACAATTCAGCTTTGAAATATTATTAATCTCGATTACGATTTTATTTTGGGAACTCTGAATAAGAAAAAAAAAAATAAAATATTTTGCTTATGATTTCTTCGGTATTCATCGGATTTTCGTTTTTATCACAATATATTTGAATCCAGGACGTAATCTAATATCTGTTCACGTTATCACATTATTGAAAATAATTTTTGCTGATTTTATAAATGACTGGATGAATATAGATAGTAACACAGAGCTGCAACGCAAAGTCGCATATATTACGTATGCATCGCAGCGGCAGCGTTAAGGCTCGTAAATTATTATTACTTCCAGTCCTTGATAATATTATTTTCAAAATTATTTATACAATAATATAATACCTACTGATGTCTAGTGTAATCGCTCTCTGCTGGCGAACACGGACAAGAACAATTGACTACACATTATAATTACGAGTAAGGGCAGTGGATAAACGACCGATGACGGATAAATATATAATATAATATATTATATAGGTCGTTCACGCCGATGCGGCTCATTGGTCGTCGTGGTTTTGTAGCTTTTTAGAAAAATGGCTCTTTTCTGAGGGGCAAAGAGGTCGGCCGACCCTTGAGAGGAATCTCGCTTGTAAGCAAAAACGATTTATACCCGTTAACAATGCTCCGTTAATTTACGTCATAATAATATTTGGCTAACATTAATGAAGTCGCAAATGTGCGGTTTTTCCAATGATTTAGTTTTTTTTTTTATTTGTACACATTTTCGTATAGAAATACTCGTCCAAAAGTTCCGACCGGCAACTTTTCAATCCCGATTTGTCTCTAGATGATAATTTCAAGAAATCATTTTTCGAAATTTTCATTTTTTTTTTTTTCCCCCGAAATTTGTGAAAAACTACAAAAAAATTGTACAAAAAAAAATTAGAAAATATCATTTTTTAATCCAAAATGTATGATAATTGAAATATAGGTAATGTATAATATGAAAAATATTATGAAAATTTTGAAAATTAAAAAAAAAAAAATATTTATTTTTTACTTTTCACAGTTTATAGTGAAAAATAAAACTCAACGAGTAAAAATTAAATGTTTTTGTTATGCGTTAAAGTAAAATATTGAATCACGATTGCACACAATAAAATCATTAATAAATGATTGATTTTGAGGATGCCATGAATGACACTGAAATTCGCAATACGGTTATACGTTTTATTATACTTAAAACTTTGGTCACCCGCAATTTTATCAGAATCGTACCAATTGAAAAAGAAAAAAAAAATAGAAGTTTCTAAGTTCTTACTATATTCAATATTATTTTAAAACTATTAAAAAAATATATATATATATATAGGTCGCAGTTATTGTCAATTCGTTATCTTATCCGGTTCGTCGACTTACCAAGGTTTCCATTTATTTTATGAAAAAAAAAAAAATAAATAGTAAATAGTTACAGTATAAATAATGGTAATTATGTGCGTGTTTCATTATTATTATTATTTATTTAAATTTCGTACGACAATTAGGTATATTGAGAAACATAAAGAGGATTTTTTTTTTTTTTTTTCATTAAAAAAAGATAAAAATAAAAAAAAAACACGATGTTTTCTCTCGCGTATAAGATAATAAATATTTTCGGTGCGGTCAAAAGGGATCAAAATAATGTGTTAAACCTGTAGACAAGACCGAGTGTTGGTCGTGGGTCGTGTTCTCAGTCACGGTTCGAACACAATTTATTATTATCACACGACCGACCGGATTCGTTGTGTTTTAAGTATAACACACACAAATGCACAGCAGTGCAGTGTAGTGAAACAGTAATACACACGGATCGATTTTAATTTCAATGCGGATTACAACAAAATTCTGTACACGTCGACGACCCGCCGCGGTGTAAATTACATACTCTTTTTTTTTATCTCCGTTGAAGGGTGTAAATATTTCAAACAGATTTCAAATATTTTGGCGCACATTACATTCCTGTCTTTTATGTATTTTTATTTCGGTTCGAACGACAATAATAATTTATAATAAGACGCGCAGACCGTTTAACGAGGGTTCGAGCTCGAATAACGACATGTTCGTCCCCGAAAACAATAAATAATACGGGGTGGGGGGGGAGGAGGAGGAGGAGGAAACGAGACGCGAGGAAAATATACATTTTATGTATTGACAGTAATTCGAGCCGTGATTATAAATTTAAACGCGTGTGGTGAAAGACAATATCATCCACCGAGCCGATTCCTACGGACATTAATCGTTTGAATGGGGGAAACAAAAAAAATCTATCGAATGTACGATTTAAATTAAACGTTTTGTATATTTAACAATTGTTGTAGAAAAAACAAAAAAAATGTGTCGCATAACGGTTTTGATTTTTAAATATATAAATGTAAAATGACTTGCATTCCCCCCAGCCACCCCCCCCACATTCAATTTTTTAAAATTTTTCCATGCAAATATTTAGCATGTACGTACTTAGCATGATAGATTTCGAAATTTGCATGATCTTACGTGAGGCGTTATAATTAAAAAAAAAGAAAACACGTGAGGGCTGGAAAAACGTTTCTCCAGCCCCCCCTCCCCACCTCCACAAGTGAAATAATGCGATTTTCGAAATCTTTCTTGTGCCATTAATTAGTATGGAATTAGCATGAATTTGCACGACAGATTTCAAAATTTTCATGATCTTACTTGAGACGTTAAATTACTTAAATATTGTAAAATGATTTAATAAAATATAATTATTAATAAACATAATTTGTAATGTTTTTTTTTTTTTTTTGACACTATTTATTAGAATATAAGTAGTACGGCATGTTTTTATTTTATTTGAATATTTGTTTTGGGGCAATCATAGTAAAACTTGCTGTACGTAGCAGCAATTACGCGATGAAACTTTTTGTAGAGGAGAACATTTTTACCGGATACTTGTGGTAAATATTGTGATTTTGATACGAGTATACTTTTTTTACTTAAAGTCGTCGCAGTTACGATTGTAACGTTTAAAAGCAACATAAAAATAATACATATAATTGATTACGAGTTATAAAATGTGTGACTTTATACCTTTAATTCGTGTAACCGACTCGTATTCACGTTTAACGAACTAGAAAAACATTCTCGGGTCGGTATACATTTTAACGACGATAATTGGATCTTTGAAAACGACATTAATTGTCGTGTTTTTGTAATTAAAATTTCTACCTCAAACAATAATAAAATATGAACTCCCCTCCCCCCGCGCCGTTCGAAAGAGATTAAAACGGTCAAATGACATTTAATTTTTCTCTACGCTATTAAAAACAACAATTTATTCGTTTGAAAATATAATTATATTTCAAAATGAACAGAGACTTTTCTTTTTAATGGACGATATAATCAAGACGGGTTTTTGTTTGGTGAATGTAATCTTACGCGGACCAAAGTAATAAAAATAAATGTTATTCTCCGTCTACTACAAAACTGCCTACACACAGTGAGACTACGATTGTGAACTCGTTGTGATTAACACGAACCAGAACGATATCACGAGGTTAGGTTAGGTTATAATAATGAATGAATGCGTGTAATCAATAATTCAAAATATTTATACAAATATATTTTTAATAGTTTTCGTGGGTGGAATTTGTTAGTAGTTTTCTTGTTGTTTTACAAACTACAATATCCAAGGCTGCACGATAACGAGTTAAAAAGTTAAGTTACACTTTTTCTTAAGTAACATACCGAGTAACTTATGTTTTATTGTAGTTATTGTAATTTTAATAGAAAAATTGTTTTTGACATAATAATATGTTTCCATCGAGAAAAAGAAAACAAAAACATCGTAAATTTGTAAATAAAGCATTAATAGTGTTGAAGTCATAACTGCAAATATTTTTCTGGAAAATAAGTAAATAATCAAATTAACACAATATCGTTATGTCATTCGAAATGCCTGATGGCTAATGATCTAACAAAACAATATAATGTAAATAACAAATATGTATCTATACAATATTATTGTTAGGAATTAGAATCTAACATCAGATTAAAGTGTTTTGTATTATACGTTACAATCATGGACGTCACGAGAGAGTCTAAGAGGCTCATCGCCCACAATTAATTGTGTAGCCCCAGCCGAACAAAAAAAAATATTTTATATAAAATATTATGGTTTTGATTAATTTACATAGTATTATAATAAATGAAATATGTTACGAAGAAGATAAAATGTCACGTTATAAAATACCGCTCTCTAAAAATCTAAAAATCTTTACAATCGGAGTAACAAGATATATAATAATATACTTAATCACAATAGGATGTTATTTTCCCTTCGATTTTTCTTGTTTAGTAAAAAAAAAAAAACAACGTATACTTGAAGATTCCTTAGTGGAGCGGAGCAAGTTGTTCTACAACGGTGTATATTTATTTTTATTTATTTTTATTTTTTATCCATCCGGAAACACATTTTATTCGAAAATACTTATCCAAAAGTTTCACACAGTAACTTTTTAGATCAAAAATCAAACCCAATATCTTTGTCATCGTAATGTTTTTAAATTTTTATACTTTTAAATATTATTTTTATTTGTTTAAATTTTTTAACTTCGCATACTCACTTTTGGCATTTTTTTTTACTTTTTTTATTTTTTGTCAACACTGTCTCCGTTCTGTGTTGATAATAATAATTGTAGTCCGTGACTGTACCGGGCGAGTTTTAAGCGTGAAGCGTTTTTTTTTTTTTCTGTACAAACAAAAATGGCAATAATTAACATAATATTCCCGTTTTCTTTACGGCGCAGTTATTAATTAGCGCCGGGGAAAAAAAAAAAAACCTGTCGCCCGTCCGGTTAAGTGCGCGTAAGCGAATGCCTCTCGTTCGATAGAGGGGGGGGGGAGGAAAGAATAAATAAAAAAAAAATCAACCTGTTTACATGTAATATATTATATTATTATATGTATATATAAACGGCACCCGACGGACTGCTGCAGTGACAATAGCGGCCGAAACAAACCTATGTTTATGCAGCGCGGACGACCCTCATTTCCCCCCCCCCGTCCCGTCCCCTCGTGTCCCGCCGAGCACGGGCTACGCTCACAAAAGTCCCGTGTATTTCGTTCCCGTTTTTCGCGTGTCGTTCTCCGACAACCGTATACGAACATTTTAAAGAGTCAGCGTTCGGGTCGCGTATTTACACACCGTATCCGAGTTCGCAACACCGTCGGGCTCGAACAACCCGTGGCCATACGTATAATACTGCTAAATGAAGCATTGAAATGGAATACGCTTAGAGTGACCTATTGAAGAGAATTCCAAATTACCGTATCGAAATATTGTATCCCTTGCTCAATCGGATCACTGATAAGGAACTGTTATCATACTTAAAAATTTAATGTTATTGATTTTGTATATCTTTTATCTAATATGATAATATGAAAATTTATAGTGGTACCAACCAGATAAGAAAAATAATTTTATTTTTCTCAAAATGGTCACTCTTAGCGTATTCCATTTGATTGCTTCAATTCACTATATCTAATACAGTATACGGTATGGCCCCTCTATATTATATTCTTTACTGTTTTCCCGCCTTTAGCGTTTCAGTTTTAAAAATATATTAATAATAACGTTGCGATTAACAATGATTTGATAACCAGTGGCGTACACAGAAAAGGTGTTTAGTAGCGCTAAAGTCCTATCCCTCGTCGTCCGTACTATATATTCTATTTCGAATGAAAGATAAAACTTAAATTAAGTCACGTTTCGTGTAATTTTTTTTTATTATTCTTCTCTGGAAACATTTTTGCCCAGGTATAGTAGTTTGATAGGGTCTCATTTAATCCTTCTGTAGTCATCTAAACCGTATTTTAAACGTGATATTTTCGACATTTTCTCTAAAGACCTAATGCCTCTACATAAGTAAAATAATTTCACAAAACTAGTTTTATCGGTTTAGTGTTGAATCCAAAATAATGACCCCAAAATTAAACAAACGGACAATTATTTTTGGAATTCGCCACCAATCCTATAGTGTTCCTCAGATGTAATAAAATTATTTCTAAGCAAATTAAAACCCTTATTAAATGTAGAAATTTGAAAATATCGCAACATTTTAGTTTTATGTCACACAATCGCACTAATTTTTAGTTTTACAACCATATAATATCTAATACAAACTCACTCAGTGAGGTGTTTGATAAGTGCGGAAACATTCTTCTCTGACATTTTACCACGAGGTGAAAATTATCGTTTGTATACCCTAAAATACTGAGTTTAAATCAAATGTCACTAGAAATATATTTTTTAAATATCAGCCCCGTGCCAAAATCCTGCGTACGCCTCTGTTATCAACAATGGTCTACAAATTAGATTTGTCGATAATATTTCCCCGTCGATGACCATCAACGGGTTCTGCGCGTGTTTTGACGCTCGTCGCTACGCACCTAGGCACTGTCGCTTCGTTCTATACACGTCCTTCGGATTTCCGCGCAAAGCGAGGACGTTTCGGTTTTGATAATAATTGGTAATAGTTATCGATACCGGATAAATCTTATATCATAAATTTGTACTAGCAGTGCATCAATTCGTGGAAAAATAATTGACAAATCCAAATTTATTCCATAATAATATCCGGTAAGGATTAACTATATATACCGACAGTATCTGACACGAATGATGAGCGATAAGTTACTGCCGGCTGACGTCATCGCATGCGTAGCACAAAATTGCTGTCATACCCATAATATATAATAAAAGATTTGATAGGCTACAGGCACGTTCACAAAATATTATTTCCGGTGGGAGGGAGGGGGATTCATATTACAATAATAGTAAATAGTATTACAACAATTGAATAAAACTCCAATTAAAAAAAAAAAAAAAATCTTTTCTGCAGTCTAAGTGACTTAATGCAATATATATATTCTGTGTTTCGAACTATTATAATATAATATAGTAGTGAAAACGATTCGGGTAATGTGTAATTGACTTTCGAAAAAATTTCGAAGAGGGTTGAACCCCTAACCCTTTCTACCCGTATACTTGCTTGATAGGCCATTCTTATAATAACCGTACAAGGGGTCGCGTGCCTGAAAGAAAGACCTACGACAATTATTCTCTCACTCTGACATGATGGGGTTTTTATCAATAATCATGTTTTAGAAAATAACGACGAATTATTATGCGCGAAGCGCGTTAAAGAATAACGATTTTCAAATACTCCTCATGACGTATAACCTCAAATTACTAAAATATGTTCATTCCCGTGTGATAAACGCTCATGATAGCCTATAACAATTATTTTATTATCCACGGTCGTAGCCGAGTTACAACATTACACTGTGAAAACAACAAATGACGAGACGATTGGTAACCATCACAACCCGATTACAATACGTACACTGCGAGTTTATTATTTCCGTTGGTTTTGATTTATTTTATAATACATATTTAAATTGCTGCTGCACATTTTGACAAGGTCTCGTGAAATTTATTTATTTATTATTATTATTATTTATTTATTTTTTTTTCTAAACGATAAAGGCTGGAAATGACAAACAACCAATCCGGGACGCGTTCGAGCCGGATGTGGCCGCCGAATTTCGGAAACGGTAAGCGTACACGCGCATTCGCATGCCGCAGCATTAATGCGTAATACTTTACAATATGATTACCGTTTTGAGGGTTGACCATAATACTTTAACGGGCCACCACTCGTTTTTAGAAAAAATAATGTAGAAAAAATCTCAAAAACGTTTATTGGGTATTTTTTTCCATTCGTTACAGTATTTCCGTTAACATTTCGACGACTCTGCTGTCATTTCTCGAGTTTTTTTTTTTTCTAATATTTTTATAATAAATCTATAAATTCTCAACGTGTTAAGACCCGAAAACGTAGTAACGTCATATTCGCTAACAGTTAAACGAGGTCGCAGAAGTTTTTCGAACGAAAATCTTTAATAATTACGAGGTATATTGTTGAACTTACAATAACTAAAAAAAAAAAAAAAAAAAAAATTAAAATTAAAACGAAACTTACAATGACAATCGTGTACATATTTTGCGCCCGGTCGGGATCGTTTTATTGAAGAAATGATTTATCGTTTCTTTAAAACTCAACGCGTCATTCATCACGAGTGTATCTCATATCCGTCCGAACGGAGCGAAGTGTTTCCGGCTTATTTCGGTATTTAATATTCATATAAAATATATATATATGCGAAAACGGAATGAAAAATAATTGCGCGTTATAACTACTTGCGAATGAATGGTACAATGTTTAAAAACGGTGTTTACGAGTATTTATTACATTAGAAATAGGGCATGGATTTGTGTGTAATAAAAAAGTGGTAAGACGCGGTTTTGATTTGTTAAAATTTATGTACATGTTAAATGCGAGAGAGAGAGAGAGAGAGAGAGAGAGAGAGAGAGAGGAAAAAACATAGTTCAAAATATTCTGATTCAATATGCATATTCTGAGGTCTGAGGTCCGGATTTTAAGGCAATACAATTAAAGAACAGAAAACAGAAGAATGCATAAACAGAAGTAAAAAAAAAAAAAAAAAAACGTGTCTCTAAAAAACCCAAATTTTCGAAAAAAAAGATTATTCGAGGTGTTCAAAATTATTGCGAAACAATTCTCGACTATATATCGCATTATATTTGTATACAACGTTGTCCGTAAACTCAAAACGGTCGGATTCAAAATATTTTCATTTATCGAAAAAGATCTTTGTCTACGCTCTTCGAAGTTACTGGCGCATTGTTTTGATACGAAAATAGTTTTTTTTTTTTTTTTTTTTGATTGTAAGTTTGTAAATTATCATAGTCTGCTGTCTGTCTACTCGATAATTGTTTGATTCGTTTTCTATTTACATATCATTTATTTTTCAATACATCACTCTTTCGAATTTGTCGATTATCAATTTGGATCATATTTCGTAATCGCGCTTCATCGCCTCTTCACAAGCTTTTATACATTTGTATCATACATTTAATATGTTCGATATTACCATAATAAATAGATAATTTTAAACAAAATATCAACAACAACAAAATGGGGGGGGAAAGACATTTATTTTGGAAGAAAGTAAAAAGAGTCAAAAGTAATGTTTTTACATTATCATAGGAATCAATTAGACGGTTTCTTTTTTTTTTTATGTTAAAATTGATATTCTCTTAGGTACCAAGAAATAAGACATTTGCCTCAAAATCAGAACTCTGAATATGACTGTCTTTTACCCCAACTACATGAGTTTGTAGTTGAAATTTAAAAAATATGCAGGGGAGAGTCTGATCAGTTTTTTCGGGTAGCATGTCAATATTTTAAATTTTGAATGAAGTGAAGAATCTAGTGATTTTACAGTTATATATATATATATATATATAATATATATATTTATTTATTTTATGGAAGAACTTGTCCTAAAATATCTGAAAACGACTTTCTAGATCAGAAATCAGCGGTACTTTAAAAAGTCAATTTTATAAGATTCGCAACACTTTTTCCAAATACACAGCGACAACTACTGGACAATTTTAGGATTTTAGGGCGCCACCTGTGATCCTCTGACAACTATAGTTACCGCGAGTAAAAAACGTCATCGATCCGTTTTCGGTTTGGGCGAGTTCGGGAAACGTCTCTCGATCGATCATTTATCATCGGCATTTATCGATTTTCGTCCGACAGATTTCCACGGTATCTCTCTGCTCGGACGAAATTCGCTCTGCCACGCACCCCCACCCACGCCTTGGGTTCCAACCGGGTGAAATATTCGCGGTGGCGGTTCGGGTATACGGTCAGTAATAATTGTCGAGTGTCGAGTGTCGAGTGGAATAATAATTATTAATTTAAGAAACTCTGACGTCACCCTCTGGGCCTAGGGGGACCGAGGGGTGACTAGGAGTACAATCGTTTTTATATTTGTAGAAAAAAAAAAAAAAGATACAATGTATCAGCGAATTTTGTTTCCCCGGTCCTTTTTTTTATTATTTTTTATTATTACTATTATTATTATTATTAATAATACCTAATTATATTACATAGATATTATATTTTACCCCCAGACCACTGCTTGTACCTGCACGAAAATAATAATGAATTCGCAATTGTTTTTCTAAAGAACTATTCGAAGAACGTTAATATATATATAAGTACGTTTATTATTCCAGGGTTTCCCAATTCCGCATTCCGCAAATTTTCGCATCACAAAATTTGAGCTAATGTAATTATTATCATGACAAACAGATTTTGTTGAGATTTTTTTTTGTCTTAATTTACTTAGTCAAAATACGTCTTTATAATCTAAACCCCTCCTCCCACCCCACGAAAATGTCAGCCTGCTACGGCCTTGAGCATTCAGTTTATATATATATATATATATACTAACCTAAAAACAAATAAACGCTTTAATTAACAATTATTATTAAACTATAGTAAAACATACGACGCGTTGAAAACGACGAAAACAAAACTTCAATATAGCGTTGCCCCGTCGGATTTGAATAATATTTTAATGACGAACAAATATCAAACGTAAAATACGTTTTTCGCGATCTCGGTTTACCGTGATATTTTTCCGTTCCTTTGTAAACATGTCAACGATATGGGGGGAAAAAAAAATCCTAGAAAATACTTTTTCGGTGGTCGGTCACCGTTCACGTGTCATTGTCTCGCGGTCAATGCTTTCTCGTCTATACGTTACTGTACTTGTTTTTCTCATTAATTATTTTTTCCTTTTCTTTATTTATAAAATACAAAAAAAAGTAATAAAGTAAAGTTTTGATACGAAAGCACAGATCCTTCTTAAATATTATTAACATCCTTCCTCCGTTCAGAATCGCCTTATCGAAGAAATTATTATTTATCGTTTCTTTAAAATTCTACACACCCATCGAGAGTATCTGAACCGAAAAGCGGCGAATTATATCAGTGATGCGAAGTATTGTCTTTAACTTTGCTTTGGTTTACTCTTTTGTATTCGCTGTTTTCGTTCCACTATTTTATCACGTGATACCTAAAACTATAATCATTTTTTTTCTCCGCTCATTTTGAATGGTTTTTTTTTTTGTTTTTTTTTGGTTGACATACGGCTTGCGATCAATATTGCTTACGAGTTTCTCATCGGACATAAACGAAATTTAAAACCGTTCACAGCGCCGCATAAAAGCTTTCATTTTATTTTTTTTTTCCCCCGTCAGACGTTTCTCCGAAAACGGACATTTTTATTATTTTTTTTTTTTTTTTAGCAAACATAATAAATACAAGGTTGGGGCCACTACGCCGAATAACAGCGTCGCGAAACGACACACTATCGTGTACAAATATTTTATACCAGTGACGCGTTTGGTTTTTCACTCCAGTCGGGATCTCCCCGGTAGGTTCTCGTCCGTATTTATTTTTCATAATCTCCGATAACCGATGGGAACGTCGAAATTTTTCCTCTTTTATTTGTATATTCGTTTTCGCATGGAAATAATTGTTCAAAAGTTACAACCGGCGACTCTTTGAAACCGGTTTTGTCTCTAAATGGTACTTCAAAGCAGTCATTTTTCGAATTTCTCAACTGTTTTATCGAAAATTATATCGAAAAACTACCCAATATTTGGCGGGAAAGACTTGGAATTTTTTTTCATTCAAACTTTATAAAAAATTCAAAAACGGAAAAACCATAATTTGAAAAATGTTTTGATGTAAGAGAATTCAGAAAATATAAAAACAAAAATTAATATATTTCTGGATGTTTTTTTAATTTTATGTCATACCGTTTTTAAAAATGTTTTGTCAGCGTAAGTCTTAAACGCTAATAGTCCCTATTTGGTAATTTAATACTTATTCGCCGTTTAAATACTAAATATTAGCAAAAAAAAGGGCGTAAAATATTTTGAGCGATCAGAAACTCAACCTTATCTATTATTAATTAACAAAATTTATCTGTTTGATAATTTTTATCAAACAATAATATCACTGAATTACTCCTGAATTAAATTACTGAATTAAATAGAAAATTTCACTATAATCGCGTAACACGTTCCCCCCCTGCATGGGAATCGTTTTCGGATAAAGGGATAATTCTCGCCCCCACCCCAAACCCGAAAAACATTCTACTCGTTGGCGAACGTTTTTCGTTTCGGAATTTATGCCGTTTCACCTCGTTCGTAGAAAGTATTCAGTTACGTTTTAATAAAAACAAAAACAAAACAAAACCAAAAAAACCTACCGCAAACGTCTTTTTAAATTATCGTCATAAATAAAAAAAAAAAAAAAACGCAGCAATAACACGAGACGGATTTTAAGGTTGTTATTAGTTCTCATAACAATAAGCTCTATTATATAACCATAACAATAAACTCGTAACGGGACGATGAGCTTTAATATACGTATAGTATACTACGCCCCCCCCCTACCTTGAAAGGTATACAAACGTTTAGTGGCGTAATTTAGTCGTGTTTATGATCTTTTATTACATTTTTGTCCCGAAAAAAAAAATTGTTCGCCACACTCGAATGATTTACGAAAAAAAAAAAAAATATATATATATATATAATATATATGTATCATCTCTGTCGTTACATTGTTTGCCATCAAAAATTCGATGAAAACTATTAAAAAAAAAAAAAAAATTTAAAATTCAATATTTGAGCTTGAGTAAAATATTTTTATTTTTTGTATCGAGATCGGATATTATGGCATTAAAATTTATTATTTTCGGTTTGGAAATTTTATTACTTTCGAATTTTTGGATTATAATTATTTAACAACCACAGTAAAAAAATTGTTTTCATTTAATTTGGTGGCTATATATTTTATTCAATGTATTTTCAATTTGAACATTCTTGCATCAGTAGTTATCATTTGATTGTGAGATAAGTGACAAATTCGAAATTAATTTCACCATACTAGACGTCACGAGTACGTTTAAAGTTTGTTCGTTAATATAAAATGCATGAAAAACACGTTTTGAAAGTGTTATTACTAAAACACTTCGTAACATATAGATGTATTATTTCAACACCTCAGTAAAATATCAAAATAATATATGAATAAATATTATTCGACTTATGTATCATTAATTATTACCCTGATGATGAAAATTTAAAAAAATCTTATTTTTAATCATCATCATCATCATCATTATCATCATAATCATTTTTCCAAGCAACAGAAAATAATTCTCAAAATCATTTTTGCACGGTGACTTTGGATTTACTTAAATTTATAGTGCTTTTTTTTTACCGAGCTATGATTTTGTTTTTGCAGGTATTCGATCAAATTCACTTTAAATCAAATTTGATATAAAGAATGACATAACATTTATAAGCTGTTCACTGTATTAGAAATTTCACGATGATTTTATAATTAAACAACGCAAGAGTTAGGGGTTAAAGAGGGCTTGTCCTCTCAGTTTTATCAGCAACTCAAAGTCCAAATTTTTTTTTTCGCATTTTCAAAATTTTCTCGACGCAAAATGTTTCTCATATTATTGACAATCTATGATTCATCAAGTCCGAATCTAAAAATGAGGATTTCCGAGTTTTTTTGTCAAATTTTGGACAGTTTTTTTCAAAAAAAAAAAAAAAAAAATGGAAAATTGAGAAATGTAAAAAATGACCTCTCTTAAGTACCAACTAGAGACAAATCTGGTTTCAAAAAGTAACTCGTCGAAATATTTGGACGAGTATATCGACTGTTTGCAGGCTAATTGGTGTACGCGCCATTTCATTAATTTTTCAGGAGAGCAAAAAACCATTATTTATAACATTTTTTCGTTTTTGTGTACAATATTGAAACTTTTCTTTACAGCACTGAAGTATTCATTGCATGGAATATGAAAAATATTTGATTAATATATTTTTTAGTCATTTTTCACCCATAAAACTTCAAATTTGGTGCTTACGCCCAAAAAAAATTTTGTCGCTTACGCCGTATTCAATTTTTGTAATTTTCACTTACGCCAATTTAGTGGCGCTTACTACCCAAATATTTACAAATCAATCAACGTATTGTATTTTTCATTTTTTTCGTTTTTACAACCTTAAAAAAGTCAATAATATTCGTTCGATTTTTATGAAACTAAACACTTGCTTACACATTTTCGGCAAAATGTTAATTTTCGAAAAACTGTATGTCACTCACGCCAATTATAGCCTGCGAACAGTCGATATGTGTACGAAAAAGTGTTTACAGAAAAAAAAAAAGAAAAAAAAAAGACATCATTGTAAAAACACTAGCTTCACTTCACTACGTTCACAAAATCTAAAATGTAATAAAATGACGAATTACATAGTACACTTCACAGCAGTCCGAGGCCGCAGGTATATATATATATTACGTTCGTTCGTTCGTTCCGAGACGCGGCCGGGGGATGGGGGGGGGGTGAGCTTAGCCGATTGTAAAATATTATTTATTTACCGCCGCGCGTAAATATCTTACGGGACACACACACTATACGCGAAAGGAACACGGTAAAATCTCGACTTTAAATCTCGCGCGGCGTTCGCGTTTATTGCGCATCAGCAGCCGCCCGCCCTGTTCCTGCAAAATGGTTTCGTTTTGCGCGGGGGATTTCGCTACTATAATAGTTCCACTCGGGAGAAACGAAAACGACTTTAATCATTTAAGCCGAGATCTAGTCCTACTGACTCGGGGATGTGGAAACGCCGCTAGTGGTGTAATACCCCCCCCCTCACGCCCCGACCCCGTGAACGTCGATGTTAATGGTCGTGCGCGCAATGGGAACGAACGGTCGAATAAAACTTACTTTTTCGCGTTCGAGCTCCGACGAGATCAAAAATATTTCATAAAAAACGTATCCAGACAACGAGACACGGATAAAAATAAAAATGTGTATTTAAGAGTTTTCCGCCCGTGGCCAACAATATTTCGTCACCCCTATTATTCCCGACATAATCCAAAAAATTCCAAAGAATCACATCAATTCAATAAACTGCTCGCCCTAAACCGCTCGCAAATAACTTATTATATTCTATTACGACGATTGCGAAAAGTGACCGGGGAGGAGGGAGGGGGCTATCGTCCTCCCGAAACGCCCCTTAAATACGGCCCCGGATAAGAGTAGCATTTCCCCCCCCCCGTTTAATTTAAATAGCGAGAAATAATAATATTACTTTATAGATTCCGAACGAAGTGAAAACGCTAGTGTTTTTACAAAAATATAGTAATTTTTTATTTATTTATTTTTTCCGTACTACATTTTTTTCGCATGGAAATACTTGTTCGAATGTTTTTTGAAATTCAAGATGATTCATATGATGAAAAAGGTTACTATACGAAATGCTCAATTGTTTTCCAACAATTTTGAGAGAACAACCACAAAATTTGACGAAAAAGACTGAGGAACAACCTTTTTTTTTTTACTTCAAACTTTATAAAAATTTAGATACAGATTGACAATAACGTGAGAAGCATATTGGCACAATTTATTTCACACATTATGACGTGTAGTTAATGCGAAAATGTATCGAACAAAAGGCATCTAAAACCACTGTGATTCGACCGAACGTTTTTAAAACCGTACAATATTGAACTAATCGCGTTGCGTCACTAACGTTAACTTTGAAGTACTTTGGAAGTTTTTTTTTTTTTTTTTTTCGATTATACGCGAGATCACTAATCGTTTAATGATCCGCGTGAGACAAAAAGCGTTCGGCAGAGAAAACTTTCCGTAAATCATCGGGGGGGTTTATTTTCAACACCAGTTTTTGAACTCGTAGGCGTGTGCGAAATCGCAACACTCTATAACCAACCAAAACGAGTGTTAAAAACCCGTCAGACAAATCAAAGTGACGTAAGTCGAGCGGAATATCGGGTGGAGGGGGCGCAAAATCGTTCGAATGTTCATGGATCTATGGGGAGCTTCCAGCCCTCTCCAATTTCGGTAACTTTTATAAACAAAACTCATTAAAAAATAAACGAACGTACGCAAAAGGTATAAAAGTAATGTGTGACGTCATAGCGTTCGAAATAAAACGAAAAGGCCAATCATAAGCTACGAAAAATACAAAATTACTATATTACCCTATGGCAGCGTTTCTCAAAGTGTGGATTGCGACCCGCCCACGACTGGTGGGTCTCGAGTCAATTTTTGAGGGGCCGCAAGAAATATTTATTTAATTATATGGATTCTAAAAAAATTACGTTTTTAACCAAACTCCATTGTAAAAATGATGAAGTGGCGCATTTGCATACATTTGTAAAATTATATTCATTATAAATTATTAAAATATTAATCTAATTTTGATTTTTAAGAACAATTTTTTTTATCATAAAAATGTAAAACCACGTGGGTCGCGACAGGTTTTTGAAGAAAAATTTGGGTCGCGGTCCTAAGAAGATTGAGAACCACTGCCCTATGGATATTAAAAATACGTTAATAATGTAAATAACTCAATTAAAACTTTTAACAGAAACTATAAGTTTTTAGGAAATAATTTAAAAAATCCGGACACGTTTCGCGCCACGGATATTCTTCGCTCTTCGGGTCAGATACTTTTGGTGGGCGTGTAGAATTTTAATGAAGCGATAAATCGTTTCTTCAATAAGACGATTCTGAACGAAGGAAGTTAATAAAATAAAGAATAGTCGTCATTTTCAACATACCCACCAAGAGCATCTGACCCGAAGAGCGAAGAACATCCGTGTTGCCAAGTTTGTCCGGCTTTCTAATCTATACTTTACTTTTTTTTTATCTAATAAATTAAGGAAAAAATAATTAATGAGAAGGTACCTATGTTGAACATAATTATTATTATGAATGTACAAAATCAACCTTTAATCGTTAAGTATAATTAGATAAATCTTACCGTGTACTTAATCATATTTTACAATAGCTAATATAGGTAAATGAGATAAGGCGACTTAATTAATTAATTAACTAACTACATAGGTACCTCACTGATACACAAATATATTTCAAAAACTACTAGTTCAAATTTTGATTTCAACATATTAAAAAAATTCACAGAAAAATAACTCGAATTAAATTCCACAGTTAAAATTGGAGGGGGGTCGCCATTTTAAAAACAAAAGTTTATATCTCCACAGGACGTCCTTAAAGTGACGTGGAAAAATGAGTTTTGAAAACATGACTTTTATAGCGACTCGAACATTTCAAAAAAAAAAAGTCCTAATTTTTGTATTTTTACGGCAAAAAGTGGGGGGTGATCACGCTTAAAAAATTACCCTGTATATATTATATATAACGCATTTATAATATATAATACGAATGTATATGATTAAAAAAATTAATACAATATAATAATACTACGAGTAGCACGACGATTTTATGGCAGTTTTCAGTCGATATATCGATTTGGTGCAGGGGTAGTAAATATTGGGTCAAGGGACTCGCACGTGATGTATACGACGTGCGATCATTAAACGTACACATAACAATTGATACGATTAATTATGCCGGTATAAATAATTGTTTAGTGCACTAGAAACCCGTCACTCGTACACCACTTTAAAGCAAACTTATACACTGACCTCGTTCGATGGTTGTACAGGGTGTCCAGTTAGGATTTGATAAACGCAATGACATTTGTTCTGTTAATGATTTTCAGCATTTATACAGAAAAAAAAAAAAAAATTATTACTACAGCAACCGCGCTACCATCGATAATGTAAATATTGTATTTCTATTGTTTTCGTTTTGTTTTTGGGACCCAAATTTTCAAATTTGAATTCTTATTGTTTAAAAAGAAAAATCATAACAGTCAATTCGCAAATCAGAATTTCAGAAAAAACATTAATACTTAAAACTCTGATAAATGTTGATTCGTTCGTTTTTTACGAATTTTTTGAAGTTAGCGAATAATTCGGCAATTTTGTCAAACACGGCACAATGTTGTTGATATTGTGTAACCAATTGCAAAAATATTATGACGTTTTTAAGAGTATTATAAAATTATTCATAAAACCGAAAAAACAAATTACAGAAAATTAGTGAAACCTAACCGTTATTAATGATTTTTAAGCATCAAATTTTTCTAAAACTCAAATTCACGAATTGGCCGTTTTGATTTTTTCTAAAACTGTAGCACAAAATAATTACCGATTTGAAAACTCGAGTATCTAAAAATATTTTTATGTATATACGTTATTTTGTACCGCATAACTGTAGTAATTATTTTTACAAAAAAAAAAAGAAATAATAATAAAAATGATTCACGGGAAATAATATTATTTTATGCGTTTTGTCATAATATCGTACTGGGACACCCTGTATGGTAAAATATCACGTATAGACTGTGGTACGGCGGCGTAAATAAGTGTAGAGTACAAGTTGTACACAATATACGCCGTCTTTCGCGTATTGTTGCGTCAATCGTCGTGGTAATGAATTAAAACCATCGACAACCGCCATACGCGCGGAGAAACGAGGGGTCTGGTGTGCTTTTATACACGTTAATTCTATTGAAAATCCAGGACTATACGGTTTTGTTATACTAAAATAATTGTGCGTTAAGTTCGGGCGATGCTGTGTTAACGGGAGTCTAAGAGGTCTGGATCCTCCCCTCAAACTTAGAAAAATTGACAACAACCCGATAAAAATGTATAAATCAACAAGCCAAAAAAAAAAAAAAAAAAAAAAATGGTTATTTATTTTTGAATGGTTTAAGGCGACATCGTTTTTAATAATTAAAAACAAAAAAAAAAAAGCAGGACATACTTCGCACGACGGGTGTACTTCGCACGACGGGTGGTATTCTCTTGACGGGCGTGTTAAGTTTTAAAGAAACGATAAATCATTTCTCCAGTAAAACGATTCTGAACGAAGGAAGTCAATAATATAAGAAAAATAAAATGTCCGAAATTTTTTTTCACATTTTCGAAATTTTCTTGCGCCAAAATCTTTTTTATAGGATTTTCTATCCGTGTTTAAATTTTCATAAAATTCTGATCAAAAAATTATGGTTTTCGAGTCGTTTTTGTCAAATTTTTGGGTAGTTTTTTCCAAAAAAAAAAAACATTGAAGAAT
>JAIPRM010002813.1:0-28683 GCA_025469315.1 Stegophylla sp. TES_Ste_2020
CTAAAACATTGACTATAATTTTTATCATTTTAAACAAAATTTATAATTTTTATCATTTATATTGCAACGAACATTTTGATGTCAGCAGTTGGCAGTAATTTTTCGACTATTGATTCTTATCATTTTCGGAAAAGTGCCATGTCCCCCTCACCAACCATAGAGTAATTACTCTATGTCACCACCACAGGACCTTGTGCCTATTGCGCATGCGCGCGTAATTTTTATTCCACTATCATTATATTAAGCTGTTATCAATGAATCATAATATCAAATCAGTAATCAATATAATACAGCAAGAACCATGACTGAAATGTTATTATAGTTCATATACCTAATAAAGTATTATTTTTTTTTTGTCAAAATTTACAAATTGTCATTTAATTTAGGTTAACAATAATAATAAGGTTTTCTCTATTTAAATTACTCTCTATATTGCCTCTAAAATCATCTAATATTCATCCCATTGAAACGCCTTGTGATAATTTAGCTTCTATTTCATGATTTTTATACTTGGTAGATTAATGTGTGTTGGAGTTCACTCTCTTGGTGGCCATAGCAATATTTAAAAAAAGATTACATTACAACTACTTTTATTTAAATGTTAAAATAATATATTGTGACTAGTACAGTTAATATTAATTTTCTTACTCCCTGGTGATTTTATTGATGTTTTAGAATTATCAATTTCTTTATGAATACCTGTTCGACCACACGCATAATAACTTCTATGGACATTTTCCGACTCATTTTTCCCAGTCTGTAAGATATTCACGTTTATTGTTAAATTCATATTCTTTTAACCATTTTTTAAACTCTAGATTTTAATAAATTGTTTAAAATATTAAAAATTATTGAAAGCATATTTTTACTAAACAAATCATTGTATATATACCAGATATTATTTATTACCCTGCACACTTCATCAAAGATTAATTACATCAAATTAAAGGAGCCACATTAATACTGTACACAGACTAGTCTGTTGTACAATAACAGTATATTGTGATCATAACTTACTCATTTGAATAAAATTTTAGTATAATCTTTACCATCCTTTGTTATGAAATGATAATAAAATACTTGATACAAATACTGTCATTACCTTCATTTTATTTAAAATGGCTAATAACATTATTCTAAATGATGCCATAAAATATGAAAAATAGGAGCTACATGAAATCAAATTTTAATTATTTTATGAAATTAATTTATTTTCAATATAAGAATTATCGTTTCATAAAAAAAAAAAATTAATCATACGTTGTCAAGATTTTTTTTTATACACTTAATATCATACGAATGAGTTACAATTTCAGTTTTTACAATTCTGTTAGTCACGTTTACACTACACAGTGTTGTATCGTGTCATTTCCAACTAGTCATGTGAACTTTCATGAAAATGATTGATTTTTAAATTTTTAATGCAAAAATGTGCACATTTTTTTATTGAATTTTAATAATAATAAAAATAACAGTAGGTAAAATTGTAGCAAAGTTTAAAATATTTGTGATAAATTTTTGTATTTGTTTAAATGATTTGAAAATGTACATGAATCTTTTTTTCATATAATTGGTGAACTTAAAATATAATTTCATTTCATTTCATCCGTGAACATTTTAAAAGTATGAAACATTTTTTTATTGATTTTCTTATTTTTTATTTAAAAATGTAAATATCTTTGAATAATTAATTTTTTAGAACCTACCTTTTATTGAAAATTTAAAACTTTGCATTTGAAAATTCTTGAGAACGAAAATTTTCAGAAATATTTTCTGAAAAAGAAATTTTCATGCTTACATCTCTAATTATAACCATGTAACTGCATGACCAAATGTTAAATAAATTCAACTATGCAGTATAAGGGGTAACATGTTGGTAGACGTTTTAGAAGTTCGTCAAGATAAATCTGCACAAATTGGTATCAGTATTAAAATTAATTTAACCACCTTATCGAGATGGTTGATAAAAAGTAAACCGGTATAAGTTTGAATTAGTTTGGTCTAGCGAATTTCTAGGTTGGTGTTGTGGATACCAGCTTTAGAGAAGAGGATTTCACAGGACATTTTGAAGTTTGAACCCAAATTAAATTTTTTAAACAATATCTATATCAGGATCCATATAATACTTTAATAATCAAAATAGCAAATATTTTTTTTTTATTTGAAAACAGTGCTGAAAACGTTGTCATTTCTCATAATATATTATCTTCAATACATTTCAACAAATAGATTACATTATACAATATTACATGACAAGATCATTTGTTATATTACTCAAATTATATTTAGCTCAAATTTTCTTGTCATTGCTTAACTTTTTAAGAAACCCAACAAAACACCAATTCAATATTTATTTTATCAATAAATATCAACATCATTTTCAAACTATTCCAGACATTTATTAAATAATGGAGATAAAAATATAAAAAAAAAATTAGATCCCCTATAAATAATTTGTTATAAAATCACAGTCTGTTTAGTCTGAATAAAATAAACAATTAAAAATAAAATTTTAAATTAATAAAATTGCAAAAAGTACAGAAATATAGGCTTACATCTATATTTTTAATGTACATCCAATATGGTACAAATAGAGTATCAACTCATAATTCATATATAATGATCTAAACTAATATTTAATTGTTAGAATTAAAAATTTAATATGGTTTTTTTATGTATATATATATATTATACATATTACATAATGTCCAAATATGTATTATACATATTACATAATTTCCAAATATGTATTTAAATATAAATCAGAGACGTCATTTTAAAATTTTTTGTGGGATGCGAAGTTGGAAATGTACTAACATAATCAATGTAAAAAGCATTAATTTTATTTGGGAAAATAATAAAAAGGGGGTTTATAGGATATGGACTACACATTGTGAAATACAAATGCATACCTTTGCATCCTGCAAATGACGCTTCTGATTAAAACAGTACAGTGCTTTGGACAAAGTAAAAAAAGTAATAATAATTATAATAAAATAAATAAAGGATGGGAACAACTTAAATAAATTTGTGTAATTGATTGATATACAAAAATAATAGATACACCTCCACTGAGAGAAAGTAAACATACTGTTATTTACAGTCATGGATATACATAATATTCTGGGGAATAACGTTAATATAAAATTATTTCTAATTAGCAATATTCATAACAAATTGTATATTTATAAATTATATTTGAGTAAATATAATTAAATTTAGGTCTACACTCTGTTGTTACAATAAGAACAGAATACAATTTTTTAAACAACAATAATATTTATAAAAATTATAATTGGCAAATTATTAAATTCAAGTAGAATTGTGTTATTCATCATTTTCGTGACATGATAATATACTAAACAAAATAAAAAAAATCTCAAGTGAACTAAAATACTGGGAAAGCCAACAACCCTGATATCTCCCACATTCTTCAATATTAAAAATCAAACTTCTTCACGTGAATTTTCAATTACACCTACAAAAAATAAATATTAATAAAGTAAAATAATCTTGATCAATTACAATTAAATAAAAATTGTAACTTCAAATAAAATTTCGTTAAAATTAAAACTGTTAATAAGGTCCAATGAATCAATAGTTATTTATAATTATTACAACATACTGTATTATAAGAAAATAGTAATTAATTTCCAATTACTACTTTATTGGATAAATAATTAAAATAAAAAATAAATAAAAATGTCTTATAAAAAATATCAATGAAAATACTGATTTCAGCAATATAATTTTACGTATATAATCAAAACTAAATTTTCTTACTTTGGATTTTGCTGTGGTTGGAGTTGAACTTTGTTTTCCAGCTGATGTAACTGGCTTACTTATATTACTGCTCTTAACAGATAAATTGTGTATCTTAGGAGGTTGTGGTATTATGGTGATTTCATCATTAATTTTTAATGGCTACAAATAAAATAAAATATAAATGAAAAATGTAAGCAATCGTAAAAACATTAATAAATTATTATTATATACAATAAAAATTATAATTTAACATAACAAATTAAAAAAATAATATAAAAATTAATTTATTGGTGTCATATACTTTATATTCATACATAGGCAATAAATACCTGGCAACCAAATAATTGCATTTAGTTTTTGGCAATACTAGTCTCTTTGCATGAACTCTCCCTTTATTCAACTTTAATAATGATGCTACATGTAGGACTATTCGATTATTATGATGATTAATCAAAATTGTTACAGATTAATCGATTAATCTTTTAATAAATTTTAAAATTTTCAAAAAAAAAGTTAAGTAATGTAAAGACAAAAAAGCCGGTCATATTTCGCACCGCGGATATTTTTTTCTCCTAGGGTCAGATACTTGAAGGGTGTGTAAAATTTTGAAGAAACGATTAATCATTTCTTCAATGAGATGATTTTGAATGAAAGAAGTTAATAACAAAAATAACAATAATAGTCGGCATTTTCAACACATTCACTAAGAGTATCTGACCCGAAGAGCGAAAAATATCCATGTATGTCTGGCTTTCTTGCCTTTAGTTTACTTTTTTTTTAATTAATAAAAAAAGAAAAAAAAATTAAATGAAAAAAGTGTTGGAAAAATGTTTAACATTTTTTTTTCACATTTTCAAAATTTTCTTGCATCAATACGTTTCTCATACTTGTCCATCTATGTTTAAAGTTTTATAAAGTTTGGATCAAAAAATGATGGTTTCAGTCTTTTTTGTCAAATTTTGAGTAGTGTTTTTCAAAAAAAAAATTTGAGGAATTGAGAAATTACCTCCTTAAAGTACAACTAGAGGCAAATCCGGTTTCAAAATGTTACTGATTGAAACTTTTGGACAAGTATATCTATACGAAAGTGTTTACAGAAAAAAACTTAACATTGTAAAAACACTAGCTTCTTCACTTCAATCAGAATCAAAAAAAGTTTGATGGCAACTAATGATTACACTATTTTCATATTTATAATTAATAATATCATTACATATAAAAGTAAATCAAAAAATATTATAATAATAATAACTTAAAAGTTGATTTAAAAGAAACATATAACCCTTCAAATAATTAATTTTTCAATTATTTGATCTTTTAGATTCATATTACATAATTTTACAAAATAATGGAATAAGCTACATGCATAATACCAATGAAAATAGGTAACATGACTATTAGTGCTACATAATGGCCAAATACAATTATTTGGTGGCCTATCTTTGACATTTATATATAAATTTATATTGATGATTGGTTACTAAATAGTAAATAATAAATATGTACCTTTGGTGTAGATGTTACAGAAGTGGATGAAGATGATGAAGCTACAGGTTGATTGGTCACAGTTTTCTTGTTTGAATTTTTAGCTACATTACTATGTGCTGAATATACATGGTTCTCAAATTGTTTATACATGCCAAAGGTAGCAGTGCATACAGTACATTTATAAGATAAATGTGCTGGCTTTAATGACATAGAGTGATCACGGCTCACATGATTTAATAATTTCCACTGATACACTCTACCACATACTGGACATCTAAATAAAAAAATGAATACATCACAATTTTATTAAATTATAAAAAAATATGGATTTTACCTTCCACCATCTTTGCCCTTATTAGCTGCTTCTTGCATACTAGATGTAACCAAACCATGTGATCCCAGTAAATGTCTTTCAAGACCTTGATCAGTGAAAAATCTGAATTGACACTTCTGACAGTTAAGTGGAGGACGATTGTAGATCATTTTCGGATGAATTTTCACTTTATGTATCCATTGCATATGATTACGTAATTGTTCCAAATCTTTTATATAACCATCACATATTTCGCATATAACGAATGTCGGTTTAGGGGCACTGCTAGTTGAAGAGGATGACAACTGAGTTTGTTGCTGTGCCTTAGTTTTAGAAATGGTGGACACAAAAGCTGACGACTGTGTATTACTTGATGGAAATGATCGTGGAAGAGGTGTTATAGATATACTAGGCTGTTGAACGGATTTACTACTATTTGTATTTTGCTAGAAAAAAAAAGTAAATACATACAAGCAAATAAATTAAACAATTTCAATAAACATAAAATTAAACATATGTTATATAAGAGTTGGTATGCACTTTAACCCCCATATTTTGGAATTTTGACCATAATTGTTAAGAAAAAAATACCATTCCTGAAGAAATCTACAGAGGTGACATCAAGGCATCCAGATATGAAGTAGCTAATTAATTTGTCTCGTACTTTTCTTCTATCTATGGTGATCCTTAATGATTAGGTAGGAGTATAGATTTTGAAGGCATTTGCCTTTTTTTGCTATTGCTTTTAAACGAAGGTAGTCAGTTATACTACTTAGAGTAAAATATACAATATTTTATTTTGCATTTAAATTCATAACTTTGTTTAAATCTACCTAAAGTGATTACATACAAATTAGAATTACCTTAAATTAATAATTTTTTTATTTAATCCTGACTTTCATTAATTCAAACAACATAGCAGTGACGGATCCAAGGGGTGGGTAATAGGTTAAAATATCCTCCCTTGATCTTATTGTATCTTATCTTATCTAGTTTGTAAGAATAAATTCAAAATGTTGATATTAAAAAGTATGTTATAAGTATGAATAGTATCTGTTGGATACATTTTAATTATCCCCCTTGATAAATTTCTGGATCCGCCCCTGTAACATAAAGCAGAGATATACAACCTGGGGGTTGCCACTTATTTAACAATAATGATTGAAAAAGCTATATTTTACTTCATTTTGCTTTGATTTGTAAAACAGCATTTTCAACTCTACCAATCAAATATATATGTATATATATACATATATAAAATAATAAGTTTTAAATAAAGTAAAAGACATATACAAGCATGATACTTCTTAATTAATTTATATCACAAGACACGATTATAACTTTAAAGCTGCCGAACTCTTATATAACTGCATATATCAAAATGTATGGTAAAATAACTATAGTACAATCTTAAAAATAATTACCTGATATGTATGGTTGTTTATTGAGTAAGGTGTAGGGACAATCATTGATTGATTAATTGGTTTGATACTTGTATTTTTAAGCAAAATTCCTGAAACAAAATGTATGACAAATATGATGAAATTAATAAACTATTAAAAACAATTATACTTCATATATGGTATTAATAAACATAATAATATCAAACCTCCAGAAGTTTGATTTGGCAGTGTAGTTGGAAATGTAGGCACCATTCCAGGGAACCGCTGTCCTGGTAAAACAGTACGTCCACGAGCTCTAACACCAGAAGCAAGAACCATTTTATTATATTGCTGCTGTTGTAATTGCAACATGTTAGGATTGGGAAATTGTTTAAATCCAGACATAGCTGCTTGGTAAACTGCATTTCCAGGACTCATTGAAGGTTTACTACGCAGAACTCTAGGTATTTTTGCAGGGGGTTCCCAATCTATTGGAGGTGCCTTTTAAATAAAAATAAATACAATTATTTACGTCATAGGCAAAACACAATATTATCCAATACCAATAAAATAGCAATTAAATAATGGTTGAAACATGAAAATAATAATGCACTTAGTACCCTATACAGCCCTCCTAAAAAGAAAGGCAGTATATCATCAAAAAACCAAAATTTTAGGAAATAGAAGTTTTGATTTTTTTCATTTTTCACCTTGAATTAAAATCATATTTGATATTTAATCACCTTTTTATGAGAAATAATTATAAAATGACTAATAATTTGTATTTCTTTCTATTTGATTAATTTTTTATTATTTTTGTAAATTTAAATGTTTATATATTTAATGTACATTTATAATAATTGGTGTAAAATATTTAGGTACCTGATTTATATCTGGACGATATTTTTTCACACAAGAAATTAAATGCCGGGTTAATTTACCCTTATAGCTATCTTCAAATGGGCAACTTGGACATTGATGTAAAGCAGGTCCTCTTTCCAAACGCCCTCTAATACTATGTGTATCCATATGTTGTAAAATTTCATGAGGACTACGAACTTGGAAAGTACAAAAATTACATCTATAGCAGTAGTTAGCCGTCATATGAGGAGTTTCTAAATGATGAGCCATCACTAAACTTGATTCAGATTTAAAATTACATAATTCACATTTTTTTAAGCCAAATTGGAATGGATCATTGTTCTCTTTACTAAACTCTAGAGTTTTAATCAAAGAACTAATAGCCAAGTGAACTTCTTCAGGACATTTATCACCTTCACGATCTCTTTTTCTTCTTTGAGTACGTAATAGATCTAATTGGACATGTTCTTGTACAAGATTTACACCTATTTGCATGAAAAATTTTCCTAATGGGTTTTCAAAATAGTTGGGACTTTGAATCTTTGGTTTATCTTTTATAATATCAGTTTTCTTTTCGTCAGAATCAATAGTGAGATCGGTAATGCCATCATTTTTATTATTATCAATTGATTCTGATGAATTTATTGATTTTGTATCATTCTTTTTATTGCTATCTGCTTCATCCACTAACATTGGTTCGTCTCCGTTTTCTTGAGTTTTATTCACTTTAACACTGTCCAAACTTTTTTCAGAGCCTAACTCTTGAATTTCAGATTCATCAATCTCCATTTTTTCATTATTTTCAGATTCATCACTATTTTTATCTTTTTGACAATTTTCATTTTTTTTACTTAATGATAGATTATCTTCTTCTAATTTATTTCCATCTTCTTTAGTATCCTTAATTTTATCTTCAATTTTTTCAACAAATTCTTTTAACGGTTTTTTGGGAGGCTTTTCATAAACATAAGGAACAATAAAAGATGGTGCTTCAACAACAAACATGTCATCAGTCAGAGTTGGTAAAATGATTGGCGGTTTGGGAACAATTGGAGGTGCTGCGATAGGAGTTGGTGTAGTAGTCAAAATAAAAGGCTTAATAGTAGTTTGTGGTTGTTGGACACGGTTAAAGGAGTTTTGAATTGTTTTGGTATTGGTTTGAGAAATATTAATTGTATTATTTTGCGTACTGGATTGCACTGTCATAGGTATACTATTTCGTCCCGATAACATATTTGTATCAATTATGACTAAAGTAGGTTCTTTTTTATTACTCTTCTGTTTTGTTCCAGCAGCAATTTCTACCAATTTTTTAGTATCATTAACAACAATAGGTTTGGTAACTACTGAAGTTTTCATAGGTGAAATTTTAACATTATCATCTGTTATAACTTCTTTTTTATCTTCTTCTTTATCACTAAAACTTTTGAGTTTATTTATATTTCTTGTACTTCTACGTGGAGTTAAAGTTATATCAGGTAAACTTTTAACTTTTTTTTTACCACTGCTACCAGAAGATTGTTTAGGATCTGGAACTTTAACGATTGTCACAGATTTATCAAGATTTATTCTAGAATCTTCTAATGATTTTTTTATCTCATTTGACTTACTTTCAGTATCATTTTGATCATTTATTCGACCTTCTTCTTCTCCATCATCCATTTGTTCATCATCCTCCACTTTTTGTTCAACAGATGTATCAACTTCCATTTGTTCATCAGTATCATTTCTAATTGCTTTCGTACCATTATAACTTTTTTCAGTATTACACAAATCATCACTTGCATTTTTATTATCAAGTATTTGATCACTTTCAATTATATTATTATCTGATTTATAGTCTTTATTATTAATGTGATTTTCACCTTCACTTTCAGTTATTTCACAGTAATCATCTTCTCCATCATTACTACAATTTGATAAAGATTTGATACTTTCAACAGAATTTTTATCAGAGTTTAAATTAGAACCACGACTCTGTTCATTTGTGTCAATCATTTTATTGGTTTTTCGTGCTTCACTAGATTGTTTTAATTCAGCATTGGCATGAATGTCGCCATTTAATTTGACATCTAGAACATAATAATATAAAAACAGTTAATCATCAAAAAACTTATTTGTAAGAGCATACTCATATAAATCTTTCTATAAATAAAACTGTTCGAACATATAATTAAACCCCTAATTGAACATATTATATTATTAAAATTAATTTAGTACAGGAGTGACTTAACTAGGGAAAATTCTGTCAATTTCAATATAAATTATTTCTTTATCCATAAAAGTATTATTCTGTTAACTTTTTTAAGAGAATTATAACAGTACATCTAATGGGAAAATTGACTTTAAAAATAAAAATATACATTTATTATTTTGAATGTTTATTTTATTTAAATATCATTAACATCTTTGTTAAGATTTAATGTAAGATATCCTCTATAGTCTATACAATCTATCCGGAGGGTAAGTGACCGGCTGGCATTATATGAATATACCGAGTTATTGAGAAAAACCGTTTAAATGAGAGATTCTTTATGATCTTTCATAATTCCAAAGGTATACGCTACGCTGCTATTTACCCTTACCTATCTTTTTGAGTGTTATTGTTGCTAATGGTCAAGAAAAGTAGAAAAAGATAACATTTAAATGACACACTTAAAACCTTATTTAAGTAGTATATTATATGTAGATATTTAATAAAAAAAAATAATAATAAAAACTCAGTAAAATATTACAAAAAAAAAAAACTCAAAAACAAATTAAACAAACTGTGAACAGTTGTTTTTGATATAGTCAGTCTTTATATTCACCCAATATTCATTATTGGATCTCTTCTTATTAAGTTTATCATTTCATCATCAATGTTAAACCTATAAATCCATCCAATGTCTAGCCTAATCTATCCTAATGATGTCACATTAAATCAATTTCTCGTAGGTACATTATACAACTTGCAGATATATTAAAAAATGTGCACTAGATGACGTTATACGAAAAAAAGTAAAGTATAGATAAGAAAACCGGACATACTTCATACCACAGATATTCTCCGCTCCCTGGGTCAAATACTCTTAGTGGGTGTGTAGGATTTCAAAGAAATAATAAATCATTTCTTCAATTAGGCGATTCTGAACAAATGAAGTTAGTTAATAATATAAACAACAATAATTGTTGTCAATTTCAATACACCCACCAAAAGTATCTGACCCAAAGAGCGAATAATATCCTTGGTGCAAAGTATGTCCGGCTCTCTTATCTACAATTTATTTTTTTTTAAATCTAATAACTAAAGAAAATGAATAAATAATTAATGAGAAAAGTGTTGGCTAAAATGTTTCTCATGTCTATCTATGTTTAAACTTTCATGAAGTTTGAATCAAAAAATGATTCAAGTTTTTTCGGTCAAATTAAGGGTAGTTTTTTCTGAAAAAAAAAAAATGAAGAATTGATAAATTCAAAAAAAAAAAATCCTCTTAAGTACCAACTAGAGGCAAATTCGATTTCAAAAAGTTTCTAATCGAAACTTTTGGACAAGTATATCTTGACAAAAATAAATAAATTAATAACTATCATTGAAAAACACTAGCTTCGTCACTTAGTTCAGAATCTAAAACGGGGCACATAATTATGGATGATTTGTAAAAGAAAATACCACATAAAATTATTTGATAATTTTAGATTCAGGTTGGAGTGAAGAAGTAGTAAAAAATTGAACATCATTGAACAAACAATTGAACTTAACTTCTTCACTCCAACCTGAATCTAAAATTCAAAAGTTAAAAGTGTTTGTACAATGATATTCAATTTTTTTAACCAAAATTTGTCTCTAAATGGTACTTTGAGAAGGTACTTTTTCAAAATCCTCAATAGTTATTCCAATATTTGTGAAAACTACTTAACATTTGATAAAAATGCTTTTAAAACCTTTATTTTTAATCCAAACTTTATGAAAATATTCAAATGTAGATAGATAATAAATCAAAAATATTTTGGGAAACATTTTTATTTTTTGAAATACATATATTCTTATTAATTTTTTATTTCTGTAATAATATACTCATTAATTTTTTAAGTAAAATTATCTTGTTTAAACTGAAACTCTGCTCAGAATCATTTTATTGTACCAATTATATAACTGTTTCCTGAAAAGACTAACAAAAGCTCACATAACATTATTTTAAAACAAAAATACATCTGAAGTTTCACCTTTAATATCTGTTAATTCAAACGCATTTATTTTGACTCACGCATTTAAGGATCGAAAAATTGAATTTTTATTTTATTGTTAAGTTGTAGATTTATAATTTTATTCCCTTTTTCATGTATGACACTTGCTTTACAAGAATAATATGGAAGTGACAGGATTAAAACAGGACCACTTTCTAAAAACGGGGCAAAAGGTGACCCGTTCGAAGTTTTTTGAAACAAAGGAAAATGACCCTCAATAAAGAGACAATCCCGTTTTTAACGGGAAGTATAGTCACTCTAGTCTAATCCTTTAAAGATTTCTTCTCAATAACTTGCGGTATATTTTCATATGATAAGGGCCAATCACTTTGCCACTGGACACATTGTACCGATCAGGGGTGGCTAACTTTAATAGATTTGCAATCGTTCTCTGAGTTTATCTAGGTTGTCGCGATCGAACAAAATAAGTTTGACAATAAACAAAAAATATATTACATGTACATGCATGTTACACTTCTTTTATTACTTCTTATTTACAATATAAATTCATAGTTTCACACTGCACGTATTTTAATATATTTGATTATTTATTTAATCATTCAATGAGATGTTTGCGTTTCCTTGATATTTCTCAAATTCTGGGGTGTATGACAAAGCTAATCTCATGCTATCTTCAGAATTCATATCAGTCAAACGTGATTAGGATAAAATTAATTTATATACATGTATATAATTTATTGTAACTGTCACTGCGGACTTGTTAGATTTATCAATTTATTTGAACGCGATAAAGGCCAATATAAATAAGAGATATACATCAAATTATGTGACACTTAGGTACATTTACCTGTCGCTATGCGATAGTTACTCTATATCAATGTATAATCTCATTTTTCATAGTTATTTATTGTCTTTACTAAATCTTATTTTTATATTCGTGAGATATACAAAAATCCACAAATTAACAATAAAAAACTAATATTTTATTTGTTTTCTGAAAAAAATTTAAAAATTCAAGAAAATGTAAAAGGGTGTTGCAATTGACTCAAATTCATCTCGCGATCAACCGATTGGCCACCCCTGGTATAAGTATTCTAATATAAAAGAACATTTTTTTTTTACTTCCTACTACTGATTTAAAATATATTTGTAAGATACTTTAAATCATAACATATTTTATTAATATTTTTCAAACTAAAAATTACTTACTTAAATCAGTTTCATTCAGCTGTTCAATTTCTACGTCTGCCATTTTGATAGGAAAGTAAATATAATAACAATAAATCTGAAAAACAACAATAATTATTAAAACAACAATGAATAGGTAGATACCCCATTTCTATGTTATACTTTTTCATACAAAATATATTATACTCTATCCGGTGAGAGAGCATGCATGGCCCAACAATAGTCGGTTCGTTCTGTTCATCCCTCACGTTACCCAGCCATAGTGTTCTCAACATCAGCCCATGCAAAGGCAATGACTAACGTCAGAAGCCATCTATATGCGAAGAAACGGCATGCTTTCTCACTGGACAGAGTAAAGGCATATATGTAACTACTACACTCAACACTAAATAGGTAATCAATTATAGCAATAAGTACTCAATACCAATAATTTCTAAGATTATTATTTATTTGCAATATCTTTATACCTACAACAATAGCACATTACTAGCATTACCATACTATCAACTAAATGTTTTTAAGATTTTTTTTGGAAAATCCAAATACGGTTATCTCTAGAATGCAGAATTGGTCGAGCGACTAATTTATTAAAATTATATTTGTAGGTGCTTGTTAATTATATATAAACCAAAATGCCTACAAGTTATTCATAAGTTATCTACGAGATGATTTTTCCCCAATGTGTCAAGGAGTATGTAGCAAAGCATAGGTTTCAATAAGTGAAGCGAGTTGACCTTACATCTAGTGAACTCACCTACAAGAAATAAATTGTGTATTCTACTATAAGTTGTAACATTTCTTGAAATATTTTGATATTTGAATATCAATAAACAAGTCTTGTAAGTTAGATCACTGGCAATGTTGTTGACTAAATTTGCTTATCAACTCTTCCGCTATGTTTCGCAAATCTAATATTTCCCAATGACATGTGAAAAACCACTTGGAATTTAACTAATAGTACCTATTTCACTGTAAGTAAAAAAAAGTTGAAATTTTTCATTAGTAGGTATGTAAATAAACCACCCAAAGGAACTAACTGATTCTTATTATTATAGAGACGTGAAGGTTTAAATTCTTTCTTATATTAATTATTTAATTGAAACTTGAAGGGATAATGAGCATTGATATATTCTTTAGGTTAAAAAAAAAATTGAAATTTAATCAAAGAATATAATATATTATTTTATTATGTACTTAAAAATTGTCATTTCAATTCAATGTAACAACCTAACCTATGTACCAAATTCCCACAAAAAGGCAAGTTTTTGGAAAATTGGTATTTTATTAGATAGGAATATATTAGAATTTATAAATTAGGTATCTAATTAAAAGTTTAAGATCTAATTAAAGTTTCAATCAAAAATAATAAATAGATATAACATTTATTCAAATACAAACATATAAACATTCTAAATTCATAGCCATTTATAACATTCTTAAAAACGCCAATAATTTCTAAACAAATAACAAATTTTGAAGAATTAATCTCATTATTTAACTCGTTATTTAATATATATATAATAATGTACTTTTTTTTACATGTACCTCGGTATATAAAATTTAGAATGTTAGGTAAGAATGTAAATATGTACTAGTATATGACATTAAGAAATGCATTATTTTAGTACTTAATAGTAATAGACACATCCAAATATTATTTTTAACTTCTAATATAAATCATAATAAAGATAATAATAATCATAAAAAAAGATTTACCTATCTATTCTATATATATATAAAAAAAATGTCCTACTTACAATGTAAATACATTTTATCTACCAATGACCTCAATTGACTGTTACCAAATCGTACATACAGAGCAAATTATCTAAAAACGCCTAATACACATAGATGTATAGCAAAATACCTAATTGTAATTATTTGAAGAAATTAGCATGGGTCAATTCAATATCAATTCCATAGTTTACATTCAGTAACGAATTATTAGTACCTTGTTAAATGAACTATAAATTTGTATGTTGATAAGATTTTGATTATAAATCTCTATGGTCGAACAGAAGCTGAAAAGCTGAAAACCTAACCTACAACAGCAAACGTATTATTAATTGATGGGAACGTACAACACTATTTACTATTACAACACAGAAATAGTGTTTTCAACTACTATCATTATCACTGTTTCGCAATAGTTTGTATGACAATTGACAATCGGAAGGTAATACAGTAGTTTACAAAAACAAAATTAACGTAAATACTAAGCGATTAAAGAAAAAAAAAATGAAATTTGAAAAAAGTGCACTACAGACTGTGAATACAAAAAAATACACTGACAACACTCACGTTTCAACACGATCGTCGATCGATCGATGGAGGAGAGGCATAAAAATGTAGGGGTAGCCGTCCGGAGTTGTTTACGCCGCACAAACGGGGCCGCAGCAAAAGAACCGACGCACTCATAACTTCACTTACATGTTTTGAATTGCGGTGCGTCCAAATCAATTATGGATATCATTTTCGCCACAAAAATATTGCATTATCTGAGAAATGACAAGAACGAAACGGTAAAAAAAAAGTATAAATAAATGTTATGCACGGCGAAAATAATATGCAATGCTCTACAGATGTAACGGGCAAGACGTTATACACACACACGCGCGCGCGCGCACTCACAAACACAAAGCCACACGTCACGCAAACTGGGGGAAAGCCTTTTTAGCTCAGCTATGTTGCCCGCCGTAGAGTCGTGTGTAGTAGTTGAGTTGAGCGAGCTGAGCATTACCAACAGGGAGCCAACAAAAATACCAAAATCAAGCAAGATGGCGCTGCCGGTCACGTGATCACGAAATTCTATGACGTAGCGCAGGAAGAAGGAAGTGGCGGCGGAACGGCAGAGCACATAAAATCGGAAGGAAAGATGGATCGGAAAAATCAAAAATGATCACCTAAAATCTAGTCGCCTCCATACCTAACGAAATGCCATGACCGGGTCTCGCCGGAATTACGAACTCCGTTCGGAGTTAAATAAAGAAAGCTACGATGCCTTTGATCGATCATAAAATTATATCATCCTACAATATATATATTGCTCATTATTATTATACCCAATATTACGACCGATTTTTAATTAAACGAAAACATTATTTTTTAAAAATAAAGAAGTCAAAAAACATAGCATTTAAAAAAATTATTCACAATCAAGTAGCAAGTACCTAACTTAGGACAATAGTCGCAGTGTACTGTATTTTTATTCATCTGTATTTTGTATTTTTGTATTCAATTATTTATTAATTTGTTGAACTATTTGTACTTATATTAGTTAGTAAGATAAAATGTGTTGCCCATATAATAATGCCATACGAAATAATAATAAAGGACAATAGTCAAATCATTATATTTTCTACAACCATAAAAATACTTATAAAAATGTATTAAAAATTAGAAGAAACAAAAAATATACAGCACATTGAAATATAATGTTTGTAATGATACCGTGTGTCTAGAGTTCTACACAACATAATAAAGTAATAACTATAGATAGCTTAGGGAGGGGAGAAGGGAGAAGTCTATGTTCTCAAGTTCCGCGCTTAGGTTGGCTAACCTGATTTATGTATGATACTTGGCCCCTGTATTTTATGTATGCGTAGAAAAGCGATGGCGCGCCCAGTAATGTTTAGGTGGGGGGTGAATATATTTTTGTGCTACACTGGGACCCACAGCCAGGGAAGGTAGTCAGGAGGTATGGGGAGAGAGCGGGACAATTTTTTTTAAATTCGACGAGATTTTTTGTAGCTTTTTGCCTTTGGATGTACAAAAAGTTTATGAAATAATGACAATGAAAATATGACAATAATTTTTTATTGAAAATCACTTAAAAATTTGAATTTGAATTATAACTCTTTGAAGAACTTTAAATCGATAGTTATTCAAAATTTTCTAAAAATAACTGAATAATGGGATTATTAATAGATATTCTAGGTATTGAATCTAGTCATTTCTGGTAGTGATATTGTTTAAATTGCCAGATGATCAATACCTACAAACATGCTGGTTAGACAGTCCTTTAATGGACTACAACATTTAAAAATATTTTAAAGTTGAATTATAGAAAAATAATTTAATTTTACTGGGAGTGAAAAATTCTTTTTCCACAGTGTATACAAAATTAAATTGTATTGTTGTTATTAATAAATACTAGCCATGCCTAGCTAAATCACAATAGGTACAGTGCTAATATTCATTTTAGTGCCCCCCCTCAAATAAAAATTACCCCCATAGTAAGTAAACAGTTATATTTTGATGTCAGGTTTTTTAGACATTTTATTATAGCTACTCCACGTATATGTTGCTTTAAGCAGTTGAAACTATACTTCACAAAATAATAATCAAAAAGTATATTTAAGGTACCTAGATTGGATAAACTTTGAATTATGTGATGTGAACACCATAATAATATATTAATTCCAAATAATACTGTTTCCAGAAAAAATTATTTTCAAATTTTAAATGACATTAAAGATTGTAAAAAGTATAGGTATAAAAAAGAAATTTTGATTTAACTACAGATTAAGCTAATATACATTTGGCTTTTTAACAGTTGCAATAACATTTTATTTATTTTTTAACAAGCTATAATATTAAAACACAATATAACGAGTGATCTATTAAGCATGCTCCTCCATTTTTTGGTTGTAAAAATGCAAAAAATGTTATAATTAATTACATATTTGTATAAGTATTTATTGAGTGTAGGACGTAAGGTAGTATGAGTTGTTTTATATTTCCTTAATACATAATATTAGAAAAATTCAAAATCTACTCATTAGAATTTTAATTTCAGTGTATCAAATTCACTAAAACTTTTCCAAATAAAATTCCGCAGCAAAAATAAATAAAAAAAAGGTTTCCATTTGAAGAAAAGTTTGTATCGCTACCAGACATCCTTGAGGTGGCATAAAAAAAAAAAAATAAGGAAAATATAGTTTTTATAATAACTTGAACACTCAGAAATAAAAAAAAATCCAAATTTAAGTATTTTTACAGCTGAAAGAGTATGCTTCATGGATCACACTATAAATGTGGGTGTGAGCATATACATATATTAAGCTATGAATTTATATTCTACAGATTTTCAACATTTCCAATAATACGTACACTTGAATATAACTAGAAATTTGATGAACACAAGTATTTATGGATCTTAAGAAATTGGACCAAACATTCAAAAATCAATATCATATATATATATATATATAGATTACTGAATGGATTTTAGTATTCCGTTATCATGGTGCCCAGTAGACATAAGGTTCCCAGATTATATTTTGCGGAATCCACAACATTTCTTTGTAAGCTATCTTAAATTATATTTTGTTTTTGGATTTGTATTGGAATAAATAATTATTATTTTTTATTATTATATATATTTTTATAATTAATAACCTATGCATGTAAGCAATTATTAATTTTATGCAAATTAAAAATTATGTAGGTATACAAGAAAATCTTATTATTTATATATTAGATTTTAAATTATAGTTTACATGTTTTCAATCAAATTTTGTGGCTTAGATTAATAATAATAAACAAATCTAACAAATTTAATAATTATTCATTGATCAGTCATTGAAACTTTGGACTCCAGGGTTTCTCCTAGGATTTTGCCAAATAGTTGGCTGTTCAATGAACTTGTTTTAATAAAGTATTGCTGTCCAATATTTTGGTCTTAGAATTCTTCACAACATATATCATTGAAGCATGTTTTTATAATAATAAAGCTTCTACCATTTTTACAACTGTGAACGAAAAATGTTTTACAACAATATTTTCTTGGAAATCAAAATTGAACATTAAAAATCAGTATTTTATGAAGTAAAATTTTAAACCCAGGACAAATTAGAGACCCAAAACACTTTCTCGAGACACCACAACATTTGGTTTAAAATAGGTAGTGTCCCGGCAAAATCGGGACGTATGGCAACCCTAGGTAGATAGGTGGCACCTCTTGCACCCCCCTAAGGACGGCTCTGTATACTAATATACATAACATAGAACAGTTATTGCAACAGTATGTAAAACCCTTTAAAAGTATAAAGAATAAATGTGTATAGTTCATTTTTCAAACATGTTTATAAAATATTTATTTTGATTAATGCTTATAGTCTAAGTATTTACTAAGAAAATCTGATTTAAGATAATTAAAATTACATTCCTCATATTATGAACACATAAGGAATAAAAATTAACTTTAGAAGTATTTAATCCTTTGACGAGTAGTGACGGAAATTTCAGTTATCCCGTATAGTGCCCTGTAGAGGAGCGACGAAAATTTGTCATTTTATTGTTTCTGACTTTACCAAATTTCGGTGTCAATAATAATGGTTTTTTTTTTTTTTGCATGATATCTTTTTTTGTCTTTACTCTTCAAGTGAAAATTATTATGACGTATATGTCCGTTTTTACTCTTTTCAATACAATTTTGACTTAAATTTCCATCAGTACTATAACAAAAATTATGGCTATTTAGTAAAAAGAATCTACTCTCTGGATGAACCGCCATGAAAAATAATTTACTCGTTAAAGGGTTAAATATATATACTACCTATTTATATTCACTATCAACATACAACAGAGAATGACTATTTTATAAACATTTACATAAACAACATTGATTAATTAGTATAGTTTATCATAATATCGTATATAGTTGCATGTGATTCTATAAATGATCTTAGTAAAATTATTAATTTAAATAAATAGAAACTAACAGAATATTTATAGTTACATTTTGTTTAAAAACATGTAATAATCACAATGGACTGAATTTAATAAATACTAGATCATTCCCATTTACATCAAGAGTTAATCATTTAGTATATTTTAATGTCTTGAATAACACTGAATTTCATGATTTATCTTATTGTTAAATAATAAACTGATAAACAGTGATAGGTACTACAATCTACAGATAATTTGAAGAATGTGGTGTAGGTTAAATAATAAATCACAAATCTTATGAAATAGGAAAAGAGCAAGTTTAAATTGCTTATTACAAACTTCAAGCAATTATCTTTTATAGTTTATAATAACATAGCTATATAACTCGCTTTTTGAATAAAATGTGTGTATTTTACAAAATATACAAAATAGATAATAAACAATAAGAAAACAAAATTACTAAACAATTAATGATTTGTAATATTTAATAAATTAAGTACCTACAAATTAAATAGTTTTGGGTATTGTAAAAATTAAGTTTTTTAAATACCTTTATAATTTTATCTAAGTTCTAATTTGAAAACTTGTAATGTATAAGAAGATATTTTGTTCATAGGAGATAAACTAGAATAATCTTTAATTTATTTTATTTTTAGAATTGCATGTAAAATATATATATACATAGTAGGTGAATTGTTGAAGTACTTTAAATTGCCCTGAATTGAAATTCCAGTGCTAATGTAACGTGCAATCTACCGCTTACCGTGCAAGCTACTGCTCTGATTGGCTCTATATTTTAAGGCGTCAATTTCAAAATACTTTTTTTCAGTGTTCTTTTCAGAATATTTTTAATATCCTACTCTGATATGCGGTCTACACATTAGTGCAAATAGATGAGGGGTTAGGGGGTCTTAGCATCCCCAAAAGTATTTTTAACCTCCCTCCAAATATATGATATAGGTATATATAAAAATATTTATGATGTAATACAGAATATTACTTTATATTAATTTATGAATCAATTATTAATTGTAAAATTACTAATAAACACAATATTTTTCTATGTTTTATTAACCTATGTTGAAATAAAAATTATATTTCGATGTTTTTTTTTTATATAATCCTTGACCCTTACATACATTTTCATTTTATAGATGTACAATAAATAAGCGTAAGTAAAATAGGTACATCATACATATTATATAGGTACTTCAGAAAATATTTTATATGATTATACTTATCATAATGAATAAAAATTGATAATCAACTTGGAGTGTAAAGTAGGTAATTTAGTAAGCGAAAAATTTGGTCCTGCCACTTTACACAACAAGTTGATTTTCAAACCAAAATGTACCCACGTTGCACAGCAAGCCGAAGGATATTTTTTATGTGCAGATGTGCATATTTTGGCACAAGAAAGTTTTGAAAATGTGAAAACTTTTTTCTCATCAATTTTTTTTATTTTTTGTAAAATAAAATTTTCTTTTTTCCTTTTCTTTATTTATTGGATAAAAAAAGTAAAGTAAAGCAAAGATAAGTAAATAATAGACAAGAAAGCCAGATATATTTCGCATCTTTGATATTTTTCACTCCTCAAGTCAGATACTCTTGGTGAGTGTGTTGAAAATGATGACTATTATTGTTCTTTATATAATAAAACACTTCGCTCAGAATTACATAATTGAAGATGTGATTTATCATTTTTTCAAAATTCAACAAATCTGACCTGAGGAGTGAAGAATAACCATGGAGCAAAGTAAATCTGGCTTTTTTAATTTGAAATTTGTTGTTTAAATGAAAAATTATACGTGTTTGCTCAAAATGAGATAAAATAGTTTAATAAATGTATAACTAAGTTTGGCATCCAAAAAAACTAAACTCAAATAATCAAATTTAATGTATAGTTAGTATTTTCAATTAGCAATTAGCAATGATACACTGTATGTATTAGGGTGCTATTTCTAATGCTATTGGCTAATATTTTAGCATTGTACTTAAAAAGATTTTCCCAAAATTTAAACTTCCTAGATCAAACCAGTTAACGGCTTAAACCCAGTTTGTTTCCCATTTAATTAATAACATTTTTACTGAAACATGGATTATTTGCAGAATGTTATTTCTTAAATTTTTGATAAAAATGTTTTGCAGAGAATTAAATTTTCTATAAAAAAGGGCCTTTGGTACTAAATCCATAAATTAATTATTTTCTAAAATGTCTTTCAATTTTTATGAGATTTTTTAAATAAGTTTATATCTGAAAATAATTAATTCACGTACCTATTTAGTATTAAGAACATTATTTTGTAGGAAATTAAATTCTCTACTGCTTTTATTGAAAATTGAAAAAAAGTAAAATCTGCAAATAATCCATGTTTGAATAAAAATGTTGTTTTCTCCAAGTTCATTAAATGGGAAAGAAACTGGGTTTAAGCAATTTACTGGTTTGATCTAGGAAGCTGAAATTATGGAAGAATTTTTTTTCAGTCCATTGCTAAGATATTAGCCAACAGTAGGTACCAGAAAAAAAACACCGTAGTATGTATACCTACCTGAGTTAAATCAAATTAAAGAAAAAAAATTAATTGTGTAATATTTTGAATTAGTGTCTTCCTAAAATGAAATCCTCTACTAAAAGTTCAACATATAAGGTTACAGGTATGCGTATAAATATAAAAAAAACATTTACTTCTGCTTGCTTACCGAATTTAAAATTTATGATACATTTGTAAAGTTAAAAAGAAAAAATTAAAAAAAAAACAGTAAGCTGTTTAAGATGCAATGAGTAACTATGACTAAAAAGATAGAGGGTATAAGGGTATAAGGGTAGAGAATCGCCTAAAAAGAAATGTTTGAAAAAATATAATAACATCAGGTAAAAAGAAAGTAATTTACTGGGTAAAGTCTACAAAAAAAAAAAAGTTAAATTATTCATTATGTAAATTCGAAAGATGGTATAAAAAAAATATATTCTTTTTCAGTGGTGAAGCTAATTTTTTCTAATAAAGAAAACTACCCATCAACATATTTTAAAAAAAAAATACCTCTTATGGTACTTATTAATTATCCTTAGTCAAAATCAAGATAGGTACAATATTTTATTTAGATTTAAAATTCTGGTATCTCCCATTATTTTGAAACTGTATAGGTAGGTAGTCTTTTTTTGTTATTTTACAGAGTATTTAAATTTTAAATTCCTTTATGTATGAGTATTTAAATTTTAGTTCCTTTGTGGAATAAAAGGTTTTTGGTTTTCGTTTACAAAAAACCGATGGCCTCCGAGTAAAACTAAAACAAATACATTAGGGTTTACATAGTTTACTAGTAACACATTAATTTATGAACTAGATACCTACTTAATATTAATAGTAATATTATTAATAGCAGTAAAACATAGGAATAACTTTAAAATTTTACTTAACATTTTAAATATTCAGTTTAACACATTTGGTAAATAATATACAATAATATAAACAGACTCACTTTAATATTAATTTATAGATCTCCTATGTAGTTTAAATTGTGAATTGTGGTATGGTGTATGTAATATATTATATTCTCTTCAACATTTCACAGATTTTTCAACTCCATTCCATTTTTCAATAATTATCACGAATTGTAACATCAAGTTATACATGGATTTTAATTTTTATTAAATTATCACATAAAAATTATCATAGCCTAGAATTACTACCCAATTCTAAACCAGAATCGAGATAACTGATTAAGTGAAACTAACTACACACGTCCGATATAAATATATATATATATGTATTATACACATCAATTTGTACACATTAGAGTTCAGTCAAACACTATAAATTTCCAGTGGGTATTAAGTACCCAATAAGTACCAACTACTTTAAAATTCACACTGGTGACCAATGATTACTGACTGGTCTAATCATATTTTTCATGATAAATTATTAATTTGTAAATCAAATTTTACATTAAATGATAAGTCTGAAATAAAAAGAAAACGTAAAATGTTATGGAATAAAATCTTAGGTCTTGGAATAAAAATACGTGATAAGAACGCTATAATTGACGTTTTGAATAAATTATGATTTTAGATAATTTATAACAGAACATTTTGGTTCCTTAATATTCTTTATGGAGGAAAGGGGGGGGGGTTAAATTTGTAATTTAGTGTAAATACAAAGACAAAGTATCGATTTACTACTTCAGTGATCGTAGTAGTGAAGTAGTATACTGTTCCATAAAAATGCTGTTTTCTTTAATGTTAGTTAAAAAAATATCTATGAATATTAAAAATAATAATTTTTAAAAAAAAATGTGTAGTTTGCACCTTGAGATGTTCTTCACATCTCAGATATGATACTCTTGACGGGTGTGGTGAATTTTAAAGAAACGATAAATCATTCCATCAATAAAACGATTCTGAGCGGAGCTTCAACACAATAATAATTATCAGTTTTGAAGCAATAAACTTAAATGTTGAACTAAAAATTATTTTGTTACATACAACATTTACGAAAAACGAAAATTAATTTTCATATACACCCTTACGTTTAATGAATATTCAATAAAATAATTTAAAATTTTATTACAATAAAACATATACATCATATTATTAAAGTAATAAAGTGGCTTTAAATATCGTAAATCAACATTAATTCACAATAACATAATTAGTACTAATGTTTATCACGTAGCCTCTGATTTATCACGGTCGAAAAAAATGCAAAATATTTATTTTACCGCCAGGGTTAGACTGCCTCTATAACCCGGTCCGACGGAAATTATTTCAATCGGCCTCGATGAAACTTCATTATTTAACAAGTAAAATTTTTGCAATCTGAAAATAAATCTTCGTACTTAATTTAAAAAAATATATACACAATCACATTTTAATGTTTTCAGATTTCAGTTTATACCTAAAATAAATCAAGTAGGTATATAAATACGAACTTTTATTAGTATTTTATAAGTAATTTCTTAGTTTATCGATGTTAACGATTATCAAGCCGAAATGTCACCCACGTTGCATAGCAAGCCGAGAGATATTTTTGATTTGCGAAACGAAGCGAAGTCAACCAAACACCCAGTGAACTAACCTACGCAGGCGGAATCGATTTTAGTTTTTGAAAAAGGTATTGAGAAATTTGAAAAATAACCTCTTTAAAATACCATCTGAGTGTGATTCGAGATCTATAGAGTAACTGATCGAAACTTTTGGACAAGTATTTCTATACAAAAAAGTGTTTTAAAAATAAATACCAAAAAATAAATAAATAAATATACATTTTTGTAAAATCATAAGCTTCTTCGCTATCACTACTCAGAACCTAAAATGTTATTAGAAAAAATAAATAAAAGATATTTTTAAAATTATATTTCTATAACTATTTTATAAATCAGTGGTCTCAAATATGTGGCCCGCGAACCCTTTCGATGTGACCCGTAATAAAAATATATTTCGTATAAAAATGTACGAAAAAGGTGTAAAAATATTAATCTATTTTTTTTTTTTGCATTCAAGAATTTTAGAATAATAATTATTGTCTAAAGTGTTTTAGTTCTTTTTTACAAATTATTCGAAAATTCTCGTCATAATATTTGAAATGATTAAATCTAATAAACAAAGGTAAAATATACCATGTGTTTCTGTGTAGAACGTAGGTGCAATGTTACACTTTGACTATGACCAGTATTGTTTTGTATCTACTCACTATTCAGAGCAATTTTAAATTAGTGTATGACAATGATTTGTTGGTTAAAATGTTGCGTATTCAACCGGTATTCGGTAATTTCAAATAACAATAAGTAAAACAAATAATTATTTTGTTAATATATATAAACTGTTTCATGTGAAATTGTATGACTTTTTCAGGTTGGCATTCGGAACCAATTATTTGGAAGAGGTTCTCAGTTATTTTGTGCCCTTTTTTTCATCTTTATTTGATCTGCATTTCGTCATAATGTGTTTTACCATCCGTGTAACTTCACATGAAATACATTTGGTTAGTAGTTGGTTTTGCCATGAGGTTCCATAACGTGTAAGGTGTGTATGGCCGATTCTCAATCTGTTTATTATTATTTATATTTTTAATTGTTACCAAGGGGTTTTATTTTATTTCTCACAATTTTGTGGTTTGGTTTGACCAGTAATTTTGACAAATATTTTATTTGATTAATTTTATGTGTTTTTTTATGTCTATTACTGTGTTTTTTTTAGTTTGGGGATGTCAGATTCTGCTGTTTTATTAGCATGCATATTGTTTATATTTCTATAAATAATTTAAATTGTAGTTAATTTAGTAAAAGTAATTATGTAATAATGTATTAAGGGGCCTCTGTCCCTCTATATTTTAGAACAAAAACATACCTAGCAAGTTCCATCAGTACGTCCAATTGCGAGGACCGAAATCAATTATGAAAACATATTTAAATTCTTAATCTTGTCTTCTTTGTATCCTACATCGCCTTTTTTCAAATTATTATTTTTTTTTATTGATAATCTACTATATAGAATTTTAAAAATAAAAATATTAAAGTATTAAAAAGTGTGCATTAAAATTTGATTTTCCAAAATGTGAAAAGTAGGAACCATAGATAATGTTGTTAAATTTTTTAATCCGTTTTCAAAATGTATAATTCATTTTTCTAGTCGTACTAATGGAACTCGCAAAAGTCTTAGGAGTACATGAAATTAAATTAAAGGGGCTTATATAGGCAATTTCTCCGTGGAATGTAGATGTGTGTGTGTGTGTGACAACTGACGAGTATCCAAATAACTATTTATAATTTATCGCATTGAACATCTACACCGTTATCTGCATTTTCATAAAATTATATATATTTATTAACAATAATGTTATCATATTATTACGTCTAGACATTTATGCTATAGTAGTATAGTAAAATAATTATCATAGGAACATTCATGCTATATTACACAGATAGGTTTTAGATATATATTTCAGAGATCGATACAGTGTTTCACCCGTGTTTTGTTTAAAAGAACCTACGTACATTGCTTATCCAACTTATTTTTTATTTTATAAAAAGTGTTTAGTAATAGTGTAGTAATGAAAACTAGTGGGAAAAAAAGGGTGTTTTTAACAAAACAAAAAAAACAAAAAGGAAACCCGGATGCATTGACTAAATGGCGAATATATCAACGAAATAAACAGGTAAATCACAATTCAATTACTTACCATAGTACATAGTAAATCTAAACAATTTCGTGTTTACTGTAGTCCGACAGATTTTAATACAAATGAAATAAAATATATATACTATAAGAAAAATATTTTGTCAAAAACGTATTTTAGCTGAAAAATTTGTACATGGAAAGTGTTCAAAAAGTGTTCTTCACTTTGTTCAGAATCTAACGTGTGGAATCTTAATTCTACCATTGTAACATTAAAAAATACGGAATCAAGCCTTATTTAGGTTGGGGTAATTTAGCGGATAATGTAAGTGTACATAATAATATTATTATCATTATGAATAAATGTATACCACAAAAGAAAGATAAAAATACGACCGTTGCCGCAAGCACCTATCTACAACGACGCGCGATGGACTGCTTCCCGATAAGAACTATGATCTGTACCTCCACGTCACACGACCCATGTAACAAAAATAATCTAAACAGTCAACAGCTGTGCGTTGGATTCGACCCGGCTGTGTTTTCGACAGAAATAGACCTATCTTTTGCCAACTGTACCGACTATCTTAGTTATCGGAAATTAATTCCAAAAATATATTTGAATTTGTCATGAAGTTTACTTTAAAACGACTTTCCACAATTTTTAAATTAAGCAATTAAACTCTTCAAAATTTAAAATATTAGTAATATTGAACTAAAAAATTAATTTAAAAATGTAAGAAAGTCGTTTTCTAGACAACTTCATGACGAATTCAAAACTGTTTTTGAAATTTATATCCGATCACTGAATCAGTCTGTACAATTGGCAAAAGATAGATGCTTTTAGACAATAAAAAAATAGTAGGTAAATCATGTTCAAGCGCGCGACGTGTGTTGTTGACTTGTGCCTGCGCGTGCGGCAGTGTATTGTTTGACCAAATCCCGGGTATTCCCGGAGTAATAATAATAGTTCCAGCTCGGTGACTTCAAGGAGCTCGGCAGCGATAATAATAAAAATATCTTTATTATTATTTTCAACAACACATAAATAATTATTGCAGTTGATGTTATCGCACTTTCATTTATAGCTATTAGTTGGGTATCGCTACTGTAGTTACTGCCTACTATTTTCTAAACGGTTTTCTAAATTTTAATAATACGTAAACATTTTACATTATTTTTGTTGAAATGAACGATTCTGAAGGAAGTTAATAATATAAACAATAATAATAGTCATCATTTTCAACACACGTACTAAGTGTATCTGACCCGAAGAGTGAAGAATATGTATCTTATGTTATTGTCTATCTATGTTTAAAATTTCATAAAGTTTGGATAAAAAAATGATGGTTTCCGAATGGTTTTTGTCGAATTTTGGGTAGTTTTTTCCAAAAAAAAAAAATACGTAGAATTGAGAAATTCATAAAATCACTTCTCTAAGGTACCAATAAAAAATATAATTTAATAATTGGTGCAATAAAATTTCTTACGGACAAAGAATTAAATTTTACAAGGGTTAGACTGAAAAATATCGAAGGAAGTACGGACAAAGGAATAAATGTTATTCGTTTATCTAATGTTAAGGCGCGTCCCCACTGGTTTCGGCTTTGCCGATCGGCATGCCGATGGTGAAAGCCGAAACATTTTGCCGATCGGCTTGTGACGTCCCCACTGAATTCGGGCCGAATCTATGGACTTATAATTTATAT
>JAIPRM010002814.1:0-20416 GCA_025469315.1 Stegophylla sp. TES_Ste_2020
TTTTTTTTCTTATATTATTAATTTCCTTTGTTCAGAATCGTTTTACTGAAGAAATGATTTATCGTTTCTTTAAAATTTAATACGCCCGTCAAGAGAATACCACCCGTCGTGCGAAGTATGTCCGGCTCCATTTTTAACATTTTTTCCTTATTTTTACCGTTCTTATCGAAATCTGTGAATAAACATCTTAACTTAAATATTTTTATTTAAAATATTCTGTATTACAAGTCAAATATACATTTATATGTCAAATTTATATATTTTAAATTAATTTGTCTCCAAAATTCGATAAATTTGAGTATATAACTACAGAGTCAATTAAATTCAAATTCAAACAAAATTATTTTTTTAATAATTTTTCTCACATTTCTTAAATAAATTGAACTATTTTTATCTACCTATGTAAAATTAACATGAACATAAAATAATACTAAGATCGATTTATTTAATTTAAAAGACAACACAATTTCTTGAATTTAATAAATCGTGGTTTTCGTTCCGCTCAAAAATAATTATTTTAAGTTAATTTTTTGAGATTTAAAACGAATTTTGAAATTTTTTTTATTAAATTCATATTTCACAACCCTAGTTATGAAACTGCAATAATAAATCTAGTGTCAAACCGTTTGCGTTGTTACGTTTGAAATAAACAATATTTTTTTTATTTTTTTATTGAAATCCTACATTTTAAACAAAAATAATTGTGACGGAGAAATATCTTAGATGCGTTCAAAATTTCAAATAGACTAATAATAATGGAACTGTTAATGTTTTTACTCGCAATAGTTCTAAAATTTGCTATAATGTTCGACAGCTGAATTTATAAGTCTGGAGAGGGACATGTAATCTGTTTTATATTTTTCCACTGGCTAAGCAGTTAAGTGTAAGCGAAAAAGCATGGTTAAATCGTGAATCTAACTACTGGTGGAAACCTTGTTATTAACCCGTAGAATCCGCGGAACACACTTTGGGAACCGCTGGCATAGTGTACGAGTTAATGTAAAGAATGGTGGCTATTATTATTAGGGCAGTGGTTTTCAAGGTGTGTTCTCTGTATCTTATAACAAAGCGAATGGCAAATAAGTGATGCACGTTCCATATTTTTGGCGCCGGAGAAATTTTTGACGGCACCAGAAACACTTCCATGAGCGAAGTGTATTGGTTTTAAATTGATGTGTACTTTTTTCGTATGTTCGTTATTATGATTTTGGGAAGAAAAAGTTAGCTAAAAGCTCCGTTCCCGTCTTCAGATTATGGATTTTTTCGAAATCCTTAGACGAGAGCAGGAAATTTGAGTAAAAGACTTAAAATATACGTGTTGTAATACTTGTAAAACTTGTAATCTGTGATCTGTGTCCTGTGAGCATTTTTTTGTACATCCTATTTTTTCCAGAAGGGGTCTTCTAAGTTCTAATTCTCAGAACTCTCAGGGGCTCAATTTGATTATTGTTAAAGTGTTGCCGCATATTAAACAAGTGGTTGGCGCGCAATTTCTCTGTCACGTGTAAACAATCATTTTTACTGAAATAAATCGTGAGATATATCAAAAAAGTAAAATTATTTTTAATTTTTTTTTCGGAAATTATTTTATGCTTATTATTTAATATTAATTCGAATTAGTTATTCGCTTTTATAATTATTTATATTAAATGCGACTATGATTGGCTCTTAGAATGATGTTAACTTCAAAATTCTTATCATATTATGATAAGAAATTAATAATCAGATTTCCCATTTAAAAATATTTTTAGTTATTAATTTTTTTTTTTATTTTAATTTCAATGATAGGTATTATAAAATATTATTTTTAGTATATAGGTGTATACAGTTTAACAAAGTTGCAAACTATGTCAACGAAATCTAAAGCAGGAAACGAATTAGCTGTTGACGATAGTAACAAATCACAAACCCATAATTTTCAAATAAGGCCCTCACAAAATCAAAAGTAAGTAATATTATTACTTCAAACCGTATTATCAAATAAAAAAAAAAAATCCTGGAAATGCCACTAGTTCTAATCATAATATTTCTTGATGCTTTAACAGTAATATATATTTTGTATTGATTAAATTGTGAAATAACTCAGAAAATGCATTCTCTAATTCAGTCTTAGTGTTTCCTTTATGTTATATGTTGCTCAGCAACTCACATTATTAAATACTATTTTCCATCCAGTATATAGATATTTAAAAAATTTTAATTAAATATATGTATACCTTTTTTTGTTTATAAGTGTGTTTTTAATATGCCTGTTTATTTATGAATTTTTAATTTTTTAGATTCAAAACTCACTTAGGAAAAGAAGTTATTCAAGAAACTCTTGTTAAATATTTAAAGGATAGAGAATATAGTCAAATTGACGCTGAAGGACTTATTAAGATTATTGCTAATGAAATCAAGAACAAACTAAAAGGTTGAAATTATGTGATTATACAATTTTTTTTTTTCATAATATTTTATACTATTTACAACTGTTTACTATAAAAACAAAGGAAGCGACTATTTCCACGTCCAACATATATCTACCTATTTATAAGTCCTATGCTCTAATTGGTCATAATATTAATTCTAATATTGGAAATTTCTCATTTTTGTTTGTTTTTATGTAATAAAATTTTGAATTTTTGATATTAAAACTTGAAAATTTAGTATGATCTTACTCATATATATATATATGTCTAATTTACATGAAAAAATCATAATGTCAAATCAAAATCATATTGTTGATAACAATCCATTTTTTATTATTTTTGTAGATCAGTGTTTAAACACTCGTTACAAGTTGATAGTGCAAGTCGTTTTGGGTGAACGTCACGGAGCTGGTACAATAGTTGGATCTCGTTGTATTTGGGATGCTGATACTGATACATGTGTTTCTGATCAATTTTTAAATGTAAATTTATTTTTATTTACTTGAAAGAACTATTGATATGATACATACTGAATGTAAAATTTTTCATTAGATTATATATTGATTAATTTAAAACCATTACAATATTCAGAGACTTCAAATAATTTTGCTTTAATTTTTCTTTATATAATAATTAGATCTAGTATGAACTTCTTACATATTTTTATCAAGCTACTTATAGAAAGAATTTTCTGTCTTATTATTGTTGAGAGTGTAACAAATCAAATATGATTTCTTCAGATTAGTGTGAAATAATTAGAGGCTGATTGTCTACAACGTGCTCAATAATTCAACAACCCTTTATATTAGTAGATTAACATAATTATATTTTCTGTTCTAGGAAACAATATTTTGTATGGCTGTAGTATATGCTGTATATTTTTATTAAAACATATTCTAATTTAATAATTTTGGTAAGAATAATATATATTACATATTTTTTGTGTATAATACAGTTTATTAAAGCCTTTAAAAATTGTAATGAATTAATTTTACACATATTTAGACCGGAAAAATAACATTTAATATTTTTATTGCCATGTCCAATGAAGAGGTTGATAATGTTTGGGATGATTTTATAAATTTACCTGCAGATCCTCCTGAAATGCGTCAAATATGTTTATCGTGCGAGTATGTTAAACATTTATATTATTTATCTAAGTATCTAGGTATCGTTCATGATTCATTTTATTATGAAATTTTCAATGTTTAAAAACTTCAAATTGTATAAGTTATTTTCTTGTAGAATCTTAATAAGTTTTAATATTTAAATATTTTCCATTTCTATCTCAGTTATTCTGTTTATTTGTATAATTTCAGACGCCCTTACAATGTATGCTGGTGTAACTATTTGCCTGATACAAGGCTGAAACCAAAATGTAAAATTATTTTACTGCAACACCCAGCAGAAGAAAAAAGAAGTCTTCGTACTGCTCCAATGTTGACTTTAGGATTATCTGAGGAAAGTTGTGTTGTTTATAAAGGAAAAAAATTTCCTACTAAAAAGTAAATATTAAAATATTGTATTGTTTGAACTTGACACTATCATGCTATCAATTATTCTTTCCTTGATAAAATTCTGTTTTACATGCAATTGATATTTAATATTTGGTAAATTCATAAAAACAAGTATTGAGTTAATATTTGATATTAGTTATTGAATTAACCATCTAAAGTATACTAATTTATTTCATCTTTTACTATCGTTTTTATATTTACTCAATAGAACTTTCAATCTCTTTTCATTCTTTTAAAATTTATAGCTCTGTAAATTAATTTTTAAATAATTATTGTTTTTTACGTTTGTCTTTAATTTTATATTAACATACTCTTTTTTTTTTTTTTTTATATTGTTTACAAATTCTCATTTTGTTCTCTCTTTTCTGTAAGCACTAAGTTCTATAATACAAATATTTATACACTTCATATTTGGACTTTGTTTATTAATCACTATATTATGAATAGTTTATGTATAATTTTATTGCAACATCTGAAATGAAGAAATAATATAATACCTTAAAATTTTATACATTTTTCAGACATACTGGCTTATTTGATATATTATCGTCTAAACACTCTGTATTATTGTATCCATCTCAAAAAGCAATAGACATAGTTGATTTGCCAAAAGAAACTGAACTTCATAATCTAGTTATTCTTGACGGTACTTGGCCACAAGCAAAAGCTATTTACAATAATACACAACTACTTCAATCTATGATACATGTAAGTATACGATAGTATTATTTTTGAATAGTGACCTAATCAATTAACAAAAAAAAAAAATAATAATAATAAAGTAATTTACAGACATTAATTCATTAGTAAGATTTTAATGATTTTAAAAGTTACTTTTTATGTAATTTTATAGTAGTCTTTAATAATATAAAATTGTGTTTGTATGACCTATTTATATATGTATATTATTATTATTATTTAGTATTTATTATAATAACATGATAATAGCACTAATATACATAAAAACTTTAATTGCAGTAATTCCTCGTTATCCATGGATTTTTTTATCGGTGGTTAAGTAGGAAATAACCTTTATTTAATAATCCAAACATTTTATCGCTATTATGCGTCTAGTTATAGTCTCGTTATCCTGGTACCTAACCTCCGCGGATGATGAGGAATTACTGTATCTATAATATTCGATAATTTAGGTGAAATTGATGCACAAATATGAAAGTCATTACATCATCAGGACACAACCAACAGATGGATGTCTTTCTACATTAGAAACTGCAATTGAAGCATTGACAATATTAGAAAACGACGAATCTTATAAAAACATATTACTGAAACCGTTATTCGCTCTATGTGATTTTCAACTCCAACATGGTGCAGTAACTCATCAGAGCAAAGAATTTAAAAAACGAAACCGAACTTATCCTAAGCTAATAGGCAGACGCCTTCGACAATACCTGGATAGTGGTGACGACTGATACTGTTAAGCTGCACATTATATGAAAATATGTAATTCATTCTAAATTATAATTAAAAGTAAATAGTTGTGATTAAATTTGATAAGAAGTGTTCAAATTATGAAAATTGTTTTAGAATATATATTTTTATACACAGTAATTAACTCTTAATATGATTTCTTAAATAATGGCGATGTAAAATTAAATTTAAAGGTACAAAGTATGTATAATTGTTGCACATTAATTTCTTTCACCTATTGTTTGATGTTTGAATTAAATTACATATTTATTTTATTATAAATCAATTAAGTGTAATTAATGCCTAGTAATTTGTTAATAAAAATCTTATAAGTTACTATTATTGTTTTGTTTATTTATTATTATCTACTTGGTACCTAAGCGATTACAGACAAATAAATACTATCAGACGTTTAATTTGTTTTAGTTAATTTATTCCTTATAATTATGGTACACAGTGTTAGAAAAAAAAAATTGTGTATTAAAAATTGTCTTTTACCGAAACATTCTTTTTTATTATCCTCTATCTATAATTAAATTTTCATAAAGTTTAGATTAAAGTAAAAATTTGGATTTTTTTAACCAAATTGTGAGAAAACTATTGAGAGTTGAGAAAAATAATAACCTCTCAAAAGTACTGACTTAGAGACAAATTGTGATTTAAAAAAGTTTCTAGTCGAAACTTTTGAACAAGTATTTTTATACAAAAGTGTTTACAGAAAAAAAACAAAATTTTACACATCACAGGTAGTTCATTGATATAGAAACATTTATCTGTCTTGTAGCCAACAAAGTCTCATAAGTACGGAATAGTTTTATCTGATATTTTAATTTATAAATACAAATTTTCGTACAAATCTAAGGTAGCAGAATTAGTTAAATTGTTTTAGGTTTTAGAAAATTAGAAAAACCATACCCTTGGGCTATTATTTAGCCCTCTTGAGGCTTGAGTTACCAGATTAAAATTTTTAAGAATTATTCTTTCATGTCTAAAAACTAGGTAGAGGGTACTAATTCTACTACATATTTTATTTATTATTTTCTTCAATAACTAAATAATTTAATCACAAAATGATTGTAGGTAACAGTAAAAAAAAAAAAAAAAAACAGCATACAAATATGTATTTTATATTAAATTATTTTATAAATAAAATAGTGAGGTTAGACATATCTTAGACTTTCCAAACTTAAAATTAAGCTAAAATAAAAAAATAATTTATCAGTCAATTATTGTTTTGAACAAAAATCATTAGTTCACTAAATTTTACAGTAACATTAATCCATCATAAATTATAGAATTTCTCTACTCAAGCATTGAAATTAATAATATTTACATTTAAATAATTATAAAAATAGACATTTCATAAAATGTAAGTTTATTAATGATCATAATATTCAAAAAAATAAATAAATATTAACAATTCTTAACATTTTTAATGGAGGAAAAATAAATACATATATGTTTGTATACTCATACTCCTTTATTTTATTGCTGAAAAATAAATAACAATATTAAACGAATAAGAAATACACAAAATTATTTAAATAGTTATTATAAATGATTTACCTTAAATTAATATCACAAATACTTTGAGTCTTTTCAGTTATGTTCATTCTTAAAACTATACATGGAACTGTTCATGCAACCATTTATACCCATTTGTCACTAAACACAAAACCAACAATTATTTATGATTTAAATTAATAACATTATGTGTCTAAAAGTACATGAACTTTATGCATATTATAGAAATCCTTTATACATTTAAAAGATATATTCATACAGTTGTATAGTTAGTATAGTATATTCTAACTATGATTAATTGGTTATTTTGCAATATCAATGGATAATTAAATATTATTGTGTATCTAACCAGGCATGTCAAACACGCGGCTCGCAACTCCTAGGCTCATTAAAAAATGAACTGAAAATAAATAGAAGACTAAAAAGGTTGGGACTAAGTTAAAGAGAAGGGAGGAGATGCAAAACTATACCCTTTTTTCCTAATCTCTTAAAAAAATTCATGTTAAAATAATTGTAGCAAATTTACCTTATTAATAGTTATACTTATATTGTGTATATTGAAATATATTTTATAAATATAAATTTGATGAGATAATATTATGCAGTAATATTGATATATTATGTATAGTATACATTTATATTGAATAAGCTCTTCTACATGGTCACCTGTAAGCCCTATTCAATTTTTGCACTCCCAAAAATTGTTGTCTTACAAAATAAAAGTAGAAAAATATTATTTAGTAGCCACCAATTTGTTTTAAATGTTTTATTATACTGTGCTGATGAATGAACAAACACAATATTTTACCTTTTCTTTTTCCCAAATATTGTCTCGGCATCTGGCGTTCCTTTATTTGGAGGCGGTTTTTTTTCTTTAATAGTAGTGATTATAGGTTTTTGCATTACTTGAGCTAAATCTTTATAATCTTCTTCTTCTTGTCTATTGTTGATATCTAATGTCAGCTGTTTTACTCTTCTTAGCTCTGCTTGTTCAGCCATTTCTTGACTCTTTAGATTTGATGCCAATTCAGAATCTACTGGCACCTGTAAGCTCTTAAATGTTTGTTTATTACCTTTTTTTAACATTAATATAAAATTTACAGAATCGTCTTCATTAGTACTCTGTAACTGCTCATAGGTCTTTTTACTGTATTTCTTCAAATGGAAAGGTATAGATATTTCTGTCTGTGGACGAGCCACTTCTTTTGTCCTTTCTTGTATGTTATCACTGACCATTTTATCAAAATTTTCTAAAAATTCATAGTCCTCGGGATCTTCAATTTTACGACGTACTGGCTCATCAGGTATTTTGTGATCATCACTACAAACAGTGGCATCGCTATCTTCTTCATCTGTAGACTCAACATCAGAGTCTTCCTCATCTATATTTTGTCTATCATCTGCTTCTTCATCAATAGTAAACAACTGTGAATCTTCACTTTCTTTTAGATTATATTGTTCAACGAGCCTTTCTTGAAGAAGAATAACAACTTTTTGAGCCTCGAGGAAACAGTTTTTCATCTTAAAATTAGGTCTGAGTTTTTTCAATATATCTGTAACTAAGTAATCTACAGTAACGGGGAAAGGATTTTGATTATCCCAAGACGTGCTAGATTTCTTCAACCAAAAATAATATTGAAAGTATAAAATAAAACAATCTAATTTAAGTTTACCAGGTCCTCGATTGAAAAACTCACCACATGTGTCTAGTAAAACACATATAAGTCTTAATCTAAATAAATTTTGAGGAGGATCAAACGTGGAATAGAAATCTGGATCATATACAACACCAAAGGATACAAGACTATATAACACTTTAAACACATCATTGCTCTCTATAAGTCTATAATTGTATAGCTCACCAAAATATTTGATCATAGCTATTCTTCTTTGATTAAATTTTACCAAGTTTGTTTCGAGACCCACACGTATATCTTCCATAACTCCATCTACCACACGTGTTCCAATTGAATCGTCATAATCAACAAAAGCTGCAACTAAGCAAGCTAAATCTGAAATCATTGGGTAAGTAACATTCCAAGCTTCTGTCAAACATTTTATCAAATAAGTTTTTTCTGCTACATTTTCCCAGTCCATTTGTTTAAGAAGACATAAAATCATATTCTCTTTTTCAATAGCGTCTTTAAGCTCATTATACAGTAAATGTCTTATGAACTCATGTAATATGGGTCTTTGTTTTTTCATAATAGCTGGAGAATCAGTAGGATTGACAAAATAATATGCATTTTCAATCATTGTGACATACACTGGTCTCAAAGCTGAAATTGATTTGACTCTCATCATTTGTTCTAGGTAAATTTTGGTACGATGATGACTGTCTGGGGATCGGTACAAAAATCTTCCAGCTGTTTCTAATAAAGCACATCCCATTTCTATATGATGATGAGTGAAATCATTAAGTAACATTTTAAAACAATGTAATGCTTCAGATTTGGCCATAAGATTAAATTTTACCATTTCTCCGATGTAACGTACAACTTTGAGTTTAGTTTCAATATTAATTTGATCTTTTTTTTTTACATTATACCTAAAATCACTTTTTAATAAAGAACAAAGTTCAAGAGCAACTTCTGGCATTAAAGGATTTAAAATAGCTATTAAACGTGTGTAGAATGGCAAGAGATCTACTCTTGTTCTGGGTACACTAAATAAAACCTTCACTAATTTTTTACGATTGTTCTTAGTGTTAAGGTATATTAAAAATTCAATTGCTAAATTGTCAATCATTTCTCTATTTACACATTTTGGTAACTGTTCTACAAATGATTCAAATACGACTTTAGTACCACTGTTGGAGACTTCTACATCTACAGCGTCTTTAATATCTGATAAGCTCTTTTTTGTATTACATTCAATTTCAGGTTCATCGGGTTCATCAATTTTCTTGTTTTTATCAGGAATATAATTACTAAGATTTGGAAATTCTTCATAAAACTTTTGAGTCTCTTCGTCTTCCCAAAGACTTGTTAATTCGGAGGGTGCTGTTGTTGTTGTTCCAATAATATCCAATTCTGAATCAGTCAGGTCCTCAGTAGAACTATGCTTTTTTTCTTCTTTTAAAATAATTGGTGGTTCATTGAGTATGTCTGCAAAAGTCAATGCAGAGGTGTAAAGTTTTTGATATGTAACATTCATTTGTTCATTTTTAGCTTTACGTTCTGGCCTAAGTTCTCCCTTAGTTTGTAATATTTTTTCATTTTGTTTTTCAGTGTACTCTAAATCATTATGCATTCTTTTTACATGACAACATAAAGACACATAATACTCTTTCAACAACACTCGTACATTTTTCTGTTTGTCACTGTTGAGCATATCACTTTTTGGTATTTGAGTATCATACTTTTCTGCTAAATCTTGCATTTCTTTAGGAATCAATCCAGCATAATCGTCACCACAATATTTACAGAAACTGAGAATTATATTTAAATTATTATGATCCTGAAGGTCAGAATTAATTAATATAGTTAATATGTTTCCAAGTAACACAAGTCCTTCTTTTTGTGGTATAATACCTGCAGATGTAAGCTCAGCAAAAAGTCTAAGATCTACCCTAAATTTACTCATATTAGCAATTTTGTCGTCTTTTTTAATATTTAACATTTTTTGCCACTGTTCAAGGAAAATTTTTGAAAAATCTGAATAGGTTGTATTCAAATGAGTACATAATAATATCATGGCATCAATTTCAGTCATTTTGAGTTTAATTTCGGTTAGAGCTGACACAACTTCTGATAGATACTTGGTCAAATTCAAGGAATTCATATCTTTAAGTAATTGATCTAGTTGAGGTGGAGGAAAATTTTTAAGTTTTCTAATGAATGCGGTATTTTTTTTCAAACTAGAGTCTCGTTTAGATATTTCAGATTCATCAGGAAACATACATTCTTGGTTACTTTGTCTCAATTTTTTTTTCTCCTCTTGTCTGCTTACACATTCTGAAATGAAATTTAACAACGTTTCTTTCTCTTTTTTTTCTATGTCCTCTTCCGATTCCAATTGTGTAGTCGTAGGTGGAGTATCGTTCGGTTCAGATTTTGCACTGGTAGACGGTATATCAGGAATGAAATCGCCCGATTGTTGTACATTGTCAACGACTTTCGAAATCTTTTGTAAAGAATCAGATTCTTCTACAGATGATTTAGGTAATTTAGTTCGTTTCGTACATTCGTTCTTCATATTTTCATAGTAATAAGATTACATAAAATTGTCTTTTTTACCCTTAAGGTTCCTTTCTGCGACAGAAAATACACGAAATTCTATTATAAAACACTGTCAACTATCAACAACCTTCAATCAGGTAATTGAATTGCAATTTTTCTATCTCGGACGACTTATTGGTCACAATTCACAATTAGTATTAAAAAACAATAAAACCATAAAAATCATCACTAATCACTCTCATAAATCGTGTTAAAGTGTTAATTTGTAAGGAATTGTTATTTAATGTTTTTAATGAATTGTTATGATTGTTATTTAATTTAAACGTGTGTATTGTATATTTGTATATATTATCCTACAAATATATTTTAGGTTAATAAACACCAATAATGTACTTGATAAGAAATTGATATGATAAAGAATCTCGTGTTTATATTATATTTTGCACTATTTGCAGCACCTAAATTTTAAATTCAAAATTTATTAAAAATGAGCAATTTTGAGTCTAATTTGTTTGAGAATAACGAGAGTTCAGATGAAGAAGAAGAAGATGAAGAAGCCAAGGTTTTTATACTTTTTCAGTACTTAACATTTTTAAATTTAATTATTAAGTTGTTTGACAAAATTACTGATTTGTTTAGGAGTTGACAGATGATGTCGAAAAGTGTTTTTTCAAAACATTGTCTTGTCTTAAAAAAGGAGATCCCAAAATTTATGATGAATCTGTTCGATTTTTCAACTTATCGTCTCCAAAAACTACCAAAAAGTCGACTGATAGTAAAAATATAAATTCGAACCCCATTTATTTAGAAGAATACAAAAGGAATATTTTGTTAGATCGTGGACCGGAATTTGATGAGACTGTAGAAATTAATGGTAATAAATTAGGTTGAACATTTTAAGCTATACACTGCATGTTTCTAGCTTTATGTATAAATTAAAACAATTGTTTTAATAAAATATACTGGTGTATATTAAATTTTAATATATTATTATAATATACTATTACCTATAATTTAATTCAAAACTGATTATATTGATTATTTTATAATTCAATATTTAGATGTTCTTAAAAAAGAAAAAAATCGAATGTCTTCACCTTCATATGTTGAAGAACAGCAAGCTATTAAAGATAGTTTTAAAGGTGCTCTTAATGATGATTCGGATGATGAAGATATATTAAAACCTCGTGTTAAGACTCAAGTAGAACAGGTGAATCATGAGAATTGTAAAAATATATTATATTTATCATTGATGTACTAAATAGTAGATATAATAATAATTATATTTGAATAAATTTGACAATGCATTCATACTTAATAAACTAAATATAGATCACTATTTTTTTGAATAATAACTAGTCTATATTAAGAATTCTAATCTTTTGGATATTTTGTGCAAATGCCAAATGATTGATTATATGCTTATTAAATAAGATTGTAAAGACAACATTTTTACTTTTTATTATGATGTAAAAACATTTAAAAATAAGTTAGAATTTATTATTTTTATTGTTTTTGTAGGAAAAAGAAGAAAAAGATTATTTAGAATGGTTAAAAGGAAATAAAGAAGAACTGGATGACGAAGAAACTAAAAATGATCTTCAACACTTGCATGATTATTGGAATAATCCTAATTTAGATAAAGGAGAACAATTTTTGTGTGATTATATTTTAAACAAAAGGTATTTTAAATATAGTTCATAAATATATTGATGGCATACTGTAAATATAATGTAATATTACTTGTGTTTTATAATTAAACTTATTAGATTTTTAGAAAAACCCACAGAAGAAAATTTAATAGAAGATGAAATGAGATTCTCCGAAGAAGATGAAATGCTTGAGAAACATGAAGAGTTTGAACACAAATATAATTTTAGATTTGAAGAACCAGACAAAGAATTTGTAAGAATTTTTATATTAAAATTATGTATTTTATTTTAAAAATAATGAATACGTTTTTTTACTTCAAAATTAAAAAATGTCTAGATTAAAACTTACCCTCGTACTATGGAGAATTCTTTAAGGCGTAAAGAAGAAAAACGTAAGAAAAAACGAGAAGAACTAACTGAAAGAAAAAAAAAAGAATTAGAAAAACGATCTTTGGAAATTAAACAACTTAAAAAGTTAAAGAAAAAAGAAATTCTTGATAGAATTAGAAAATTACAAGAAATAACTGGAAATAAACGTGTAGGGTTTGAGGTAGTTTGAATTGTTATTTTGTTATAAAAATAAATATAGAATTGTCTGTTAAAGCCATTTTTATTTTATATTAGGATACAGAGCTAGAAGAGGACTTTAACCCAACTGAGTATGACCGTAAAATGCAGGAGTTATTTGATGAAGAATTTTATGATAAAATGGATGATGAGAAACCAGTATTTGATGAAGAAGAAGATGAATTTATTGTATGTATTCTCAGTTATTAATACAGAAAATAGAAAAATTATGGTTCATCTTTAAATCATTTAAATTTATAAATGTTATATTCTATTTTTTTTTTTTTTTAGATGGACTGTGATTATGATCCAAGTATGGATAAGAGATCCAAAAAACAAACTAGAGCATCTAAGCGAAAAGAAAAAAAGAAATTATTAGTTGATGTAGAAGGAGTCAATGAAGAAACCAATAATAAAAAAATACCTAAATATAATCCAGCAATGGGTTCATTTGAAAAATATATTGATGAATATTACAGTTTAGATTGTGAAGATGTAGTTAGTGGCGTACCTACTCGATATACTTACAATAAAGTACTTCCCAATGATTATGGTCTCACAATTGAAGAGGTAATATATTATTATAATACCAATATTTATACCTTTGTAATAATATGCATTTTATAGATTTTATTAGCCGATGACAATGAACTTAACAAGTGGTATCCATTAGGCAAATTAACTAAACTCCAACCAGAAGCTGTTCAAAAATTTGAAGCTAAGATTTACAAACGCAGAGCCAAAGACATTGAATTAAAAAAGAAACTGCTGCCTAGTCTTTTTAAAGAAGAGTATGTTTATTGTTTTATTAATACTTTTTACTTAAATTTTAAAATAATTATTTTTAAATGCAAAATAAAACCAAATCATGTGACAAATTAAACAAGTTTAAAATATTTTAGAATTAATTTGTGTTATACATTTTGAGTATTAAATTGACAAATTATTTATTCATAAAATACATATTATTTAGTTTAGAACCTCTAAATTATTTTGAGCATTAATGTGTGTTATTATAAAATATATTATTGTCTAAAGTGACACTAGTTTTTTTATAATAATTTTTAATGTTAAATATTTTGATTAAGTTGGTTTTGTCATAAAAAGCTATTATGTATGTAGATACATTCTCTTTTTTTTTTTTTTTTTGTGATGCATACCTACAAGTAAAAACCAAACACCTTCAGTTTTTATGTTTGCATATACTCTTTTTGTTCTAAAAGAAATTTCAGTAAATCTGTTGTATAATCTGAGAATAATTTTCTAATATTTAATGTGTTTCTTATTATGAAATAATATATAGCTATGAAAATGAAATATAATAAGCTTCTTTACTACGTTTTTAATTCAAAATAATACTTACATTTAATCAACCCGAATAATAATGATAATCTGTTTATAATTTATAGATTTACTGAACCAAATGAAACAGAAGAACAGAAGGAAAAAAAAACAAAAAAGAAGAAAAAGAAGAAATCTGTTAAAATGGGTTTTAAAGTTGAAGATGTTATTTCTAATAATAGTAATAACCTTCAAAATGGAAAACAGAATAATCAGTTGATGAATAGTAATCAAACAATTAAAAATGGCGATAAGGGTGAAAATGATCTGAATGAAAATAAAAATGTTGAGAAAGATAAAAAGCACCTAAAAGAACTTGTTAATAACAAAAATAAAGTTATCAAATTTAATAAAAAAGTTAAAAAACAGAAAATGGACGATTCTCAGAACAACAGCAAACATACAAAAAATGTTAAAAAAGGTGAAAAACGAAAAATGGATTATACTCAAAATGGATCCAATAAAAAACGAAAGTTCTCAGACAAGAAATATATATCTAATAAAGAACCAAGTGCTTTAGAATCAATGACTGATGATCGTTTAAAAGCATATGGAATTAATCCAAAAAAATTTAGAAATAAATTAAAATTTGGTAATAATCAATAAAACATAATATAATCAATATTATTTTCATTTTGTTTCGTTATTGGTGAATTTTTGATATTTGAATAGCTTAAAATTTAAAAATTTTTAATTTATGATGAAATTGTTTTTATGGTAGGCTATTAAAAAAATATAAGAATTATTTTATTTAAAAATAAATTGTTTTTGTATTCCATAATTTTATTAAATATTGAGAGCCATAATTTATAGTATAGGTATCTATCATAGAAATTGTATAATTGGAGATAGTACATATATTTGAGGTGTTACGTGGCAAAGACAGCAATCTAAACTTTTTTGGTGTAATTATATTTTTAAATATTCTTAAAGCATTTTTCATGCTGCATCAACTGATATCATCGATTTTTATCACAAATTAGCTCCCCATGTATATATAGTACCTTGAAAGTAATCGGCCGCGGCAAAGACAATAATCTCCATTCTCATTTCCACGGCAAACACCATAATCTTCATTATAGTACCTAGATTCATGACAATGCAGTAATATCTGCTGAAAAATTCGAAATTGTTCTAAGTTCTTTAAATGCTCAAATAAAGTTGAATAAAAATTGGTCTATATTATAGAATCGTTATCAGTTTTAATACTTCACCATTTAATACAAATTTCCCATAAAACTTCATAATAATCTTCTAATGTTTCTGTGGCAAAAGCAACAATCTCTATGCATTTCTGTGGCAAAATCTGTCATTCCATGGAAAATTTGACAATCTCCATTTTATTAATTTAATAACTATACAATTTTACAATTTCTGAGATTATGAAAAATGGCATGAAATAGTATGTATTACCAATTCAATAAGATAAAAATATCCCTGGAAAAATATAAAAAATAATGATAATTTGTTTTTTGACATTTACTAGAAATGACTGCAATCAGAGATTCTTATCTTTGCCATGTAATTTCTTATTTAATTTTATTCTTTTTATTATTATAGAAAGACGTTATGAAATCTTGCATCATAAGATCTAAAAAATAATGTATTAATCAAGGTAAACTAGTTTCCATCATTCAAAAATATGTTTAAAAATGAAAAATTACATATTATATCCACAGATGTATCTCTGGCTATAAAAAAGTGCTAATTATATATACTATAATGCTACTATATGCTACTTATAATACTTATAAGGTCTGGTAGCGAGTAATTCAAAATAGCTATATACCATAGATTTTCTTTATGTAAATACAATAAATATTATATTTATACTTTATATTATGCTCTTCTCAAAAATGATTATTTATTACTATAATATTATTATTAATCATAAGGGTTAGAAGGTTTAGGACCATAGAAGCACTGAAAAATACTTGCAAATATTCCTAATAAATATCGAAATATGTCCTTAAAAAGCAAGCATAAATATGACATTTTAAAATTTAATTATTTATAAAAAATGTATACTAAATTAATATACACACACACACATTTATATATATATATATTTTTTTTTTTACTCGAAAGATTTAAATATGTTAACAATTTTAAAATCTTAATGAATAATTATTTATTAAACTGTAAATTAATATTAATTAAAAAGGAAAGTAGTTTAGTTAGAATTTAATTTTTCGTCGTTTTTTATACACTCAGAATTTACTTGAACAACATAAGTTATTTTGAATTTTTTAAATAGAAAATTGTTTGTCAGTTTTCAGATAGTAACACATTTTTTAAGCAGAAAAATTTCGTTCAACACGATTTTCAAGTATTTAAATTAAAATGTATATTATTATTATAATTTACTCCAGCTAGTCAAATACCTTTTGAAGTTTCTTTTCGATCAAGAATTTTTATATTATTTTGATATCCTGATTATTGTTTTGAACCTACTTAATTTTATTTTCAGTAATTTCTTCGATGTTGTTTAGTGAATTTTCCAATAGTTCTTCAACTTTCTGTATAATTTTTAGAAGTTCAATGAATAATTATTATTAACTGAATTTCCGCTGCAGGTTTTTGAATGAGTTTTATCTGTTGGTAAAAAGCAAAAATTAGCTTTTATAAAAATATTATAAAGTTGGTTTCTAAATTTGATTTTTCAAATAACCATTGAGTGTTTTTTATAGGAATTTAGCATTCAGAATTTGATTCAGAAATAACTGATTTAAGACTGTGTAGTTTTTTCCTATCTCCCTTCAATTAAAGTAATAGGAGGAACGGAACTCCCAGTAAAGTGTTCTTAAAATGTTTTTTTTAATTTTTTCATCCAATTATGCTTTTATTTAGGTGATTTTTAGGTAATATAACTTTTTATGCACTGGTGTAATGGTATTCGCTAGGTATTTTAAATTATGTATTGATTATACAGTTGTAAGTGTTTATTTTTTACATATATTTCAGTTCATCTAGAAAATGCCAAAATAAAAAAAGTGTGTACTTCAAACCTTAGGGGTGTTCTTCGTACCTCAAATGGGATACTTTTGAAGGGTGTGTTGAATTTTAAAGAACTAATAAATCATTTCTTCAATAAAACGATTTTGAGCAGAGCTTCAACTAATTCACAATAGTAATTATCAGTTTTGAAGGATTGAACTTAAATGTTGAACTAAAAATTATCAGAGGTACTGGTAATCGACAGAGTTGATGAGAGTCTGCTGAGCATCAGCGTTTAAAAATATTTTATTATAAAATGCCGCTTTTGTTCTGTGTTCAATGTGGTGATTTTTAGATTTAGAGATTTTTATTCATTTGGCTACACTGTGTTTACCATTAAGCATTAAGCACAGTCAAGATACATCCATGATAAGACAAATTTGCCGACTGATAATAATATTGTATTCATTGTTGTATATTTTATAAATTATTAACATTTTTCATCTAAGGAACTATTCGTTAATTTAAATTGCTGCATTTTGTTTGACACATAGTTTTTCGTCCGAGTCGTGAGCTTCTGATAGTAAAAATGCACTGGATACCTTTAGAATCGAATCCAGCGGTAAGAAAAATCTGAAATGTATTCATATTTATTATTTTTATCGCATTTTTGTTGGTAGTCTATTTATTACCTTACAATTATTAAGGAATACATTATTATTCTCAAATTTAGTTAACAGTTGTTAAATTATAATATAATTTTTAAAATGCTGGGTCTGGAAGTGAAACAGAATGATTTCAATATTTGATTATTCTTTAAAGAATTTTTAATTTTAAGAAATATAAAGTACAAGAGCTACTATTTAGTATTAATACAAAAAGAAAAGACAAGTTGTTAAAACCAGGAGAGGTAATTTGGCAAACAGTGTAAGTTTAAATACCTATATATATATTTATTATGTATTGATCATTAAATGGAAACTCTTGTACTTATATTTGTAGTAGTTAAATTTAAATAAATTCATTCTTCAAAGAATTATTAAGTTTTGAGATCAATTTTTTTTCACTGCCAGACCCTATAGTGATTGATTGTTGAATGACTGGCATATCTATGTCACAATCTTTACTGGTAACTTGGCATCTATGATCTGAAATTTTATTCAATAGGCAACTACTTGACTTAATACGCGTTTGAATTTATTCATTCAAAATTGGTGCTAACAATTAATTTAGGCTCAGTAATATGGGCAGAATCCTGTACTTCTTAGTAAAGGCAAATATAACAGAAGATCATATTTTATCTTAACTAATATTGATGTAATAATAATCAATTATGTGTGAAAATGGTATACATTTCATTGTGTTGTACACTTACAAGGTAGTAAGTGTTGGCAAAATAAAATGCTTTCAGTTTTGATAAAAATAATTGTCTTCAAAATACTAGGTAGGTATTTATAATTCTACAGATTAGGTATATATTTTTTACAATAAAAAGAACTCTTTATGCTATAATCTGTATTCTATTTTATCTAATAACATTAATGATATAATTTGTCTCTGGATCAGGGGTCTTCAACCTTTTTGGGCAGAGGGCCATTATTTTTTTTCACGGAAATCTCGCGTGCCGTACAATAGTTTATAGAATTTTGAAGCTCTGAAGAACTTTTTTACTTTTTTCTTTTATGATAGCTATACTTAATTATTTCTATAGTATATAGTGAAATTCGTGTACGTTTGGCTAGCCCCCTCCTCCCCCCAATGGAAATTCCATAAACAAACTGTGAAGATATTTAGCACGCAATTTACACGAATTCACAAGCCTAGTTTTAAAATTTTTACACTCCATCCCCCCAAAAAAAGAAAATTGCTGCCCCCCCCCATAAATTTTGTTATTTGTGGGTCTACCTTCATTTTGTCTACTCGTATACAAGTGTAAGTTATATAGTTTACCGGGTGTTTGGACGACTCCCCCCAAATTTTCCAATTTTTTCGATAGCATAGTCATTCTAATTTTATCAACATAGGAAAAATATGTAATAATATTTTAAAATGTGATCGCAGGCCGCAAATAAAGACAACGCAGGCCGCGGGTTGAAGACCCCTGCTCTAGATAGTACCTTTGGGAGTACATTTTTCGAATTTCTCAATAGTTTTTCTAAAATTTGGGAAAAACAACCCATAATTTGAAAACTGCTTTTAAAACTTATTTTTTATCCAATTTTATTGAAAATTTAACTATAGGTAGACAAAATGTGAAGAATATTTTGGTTAAAGAAAATTTTGAATAAGTGATTTTTTTTCAATTATTTCTAACACTTTTCAACAATTTTTTTTTCTGTCCTCAGTCAATAACGGGATATAAAACAGACTCAGTAAAATTATACTTTTTATATTGTTATTTTAATATTATTCTGTATTAATTATATTTTTAACTTAAATAATGAAATGTTAATTTTTATTTTATAGGTGATGACTAAGGTAAGAAACAATGATAGAAATCAGATGGATTATTAAACATCATAAAATTAATTCAGGTAAAAGTATATTTATTGAAAATTTAAGAAGAGTTGGAAGTAGGTACCTACTTATAGTAAATTATTTTGACTGAATTTATTTTATTTGCTGTAAAATTATGAATGTTTGTGTTAAACTATTTGCATGTACAAACCATGGTCAAAGCCATGACATAGAAAAAGCCGGACATACCTTGCACGATGGGTGTACTTCGCACGATGGGTGGTATTCTCTTGACGGGCGTATTAAATTTTAAAGAAACGATAAATCATTTCTTCAGTAAAACGATTCTGAACGAAGGAAATTAATAATAATAAAAAAAAAAAATTTTCAAAAAATGT
>JAIPRM010002815.1:0-28646 GCA_025469315.1 Stegophylla sp. TES_Ste_2020
AAAAGTTTCGATCAATAACTTTTTGAAACCGGATTTGCCTCTAGATTGTACTTTAGAGAGGTCATTTTTTGAATTTCTCAATTCTTCAATTTTTTTTTTGGAAAAAACTACCCAAAATTTGACAAAAGCGACTCGGAAACCATAATTTTTTGATCCGAATTTTATGAAAATTTAAACATAGATAGAAAATCATATAAGAAAATTTTAAAAATGTGAAAAAAAAATTTTAGACATTTTTCTAACATTTTTTTTTCTCACGTATTTTTTATACTATTAACTTCCCTCGTTCAGAATCGTTTTATTGAAAAAATGATTTGTCGTTTCTTTGAAATTCAATACACCCGTCAAAAGAATCCCACCCGTCGTGCGAAGTATGTCCGGCTTTTTTTTTTAACACTCCTATTAATATATGATATTACAACGATGTCATGTGTTCCGCGTTTGTTTATATATGATGGCTGAAAATTTTCGATCGATTCTGGAACTCGGTGTATTCTGCGAATTTACGAGTTACTATTTGTACGTACATCGATTTTAGATTTTGACTGGAGCAAAGAAGCTAGTACTTTTACAACAATGTTTATTTATATAATTATTTTTACGTGTACACGTTTTCGTATGGAAATGCCTGACCAAAAGTTTCAACAAGTAACTTTTTTAATCAGAATTCGTTTTAAAAAATGTACTTTTGGGATGTCATTTTTCGAAAGTCACAACAGTTTTTCCAAAATTTAGGAAAAACTATCCAAAATTTTTAAAAAAATGCCCTTAATTTTTTTTTTTTTTTTTAATCATCCGAACTCTGTGTAAATTTAAATGTAGATAAATAATAATATGGAAAATATTTTGGTGAAAGAAAATTTTGAAAACGTTAAAACTTATTTCCTCGTTAAAAAATAAAATAAAAATATTTAACACCGCTTTCGAGACCGTGACGGTCTATTATAGCGATATGAATCTCCAAAATTTTTTGTTTTTGATATTAAGAGGATGCCGCACTCCCATGTAATATATTAAATATAGAATAGTTAACACTCTATGTGCACAGATTTTGTTCTATAATAATAACATACACGAAATTATGTTTCAGATTATGAAAGAAGATAATATTTACTATGCCCAAACTTTAAGTTCTATAAAATTTTTTGGATTATAAAATTTTTTCTTTCTTTTTTCTTTAATTTAAAAAGTGCATTATTTATCAATCATAGAATTTTAGGTGACAAATGGAGTTATAAAACAAAACTCTACGCTCGAGCATAGTTGAACTACCATACTCTTGAAATCAAGTCGCTTTTTATACGCATTAAATATCAAAATACATTTTTACACATTTTTAATTTTAAATCAAACAAACCTGATATATTTCACACCAAAGATATTCTTCACACTTCGGGTAGGATACTGTTGTGCTACACCAATAACAAGAATTCTAAATGTTATGAAATAAAAAAAAAAGATCGGGCATACTTTGCACCATGGATATACTTCGCTTTCCGGGTGGGATGTTTTTGAAGGGTGGATTAAGTTTTAAAGAAAGGAAAAATCATACTTTCAATGAAATGATTTTGAGCAGTGTTTCGGCTATTGTGCAACAACCACGTAATAATAATTACGACGTTACCATGGTTACCATGGTGTCTATGGTATGGTGGGGTATAGTATGATGTGGTAGGGGAGGGAAATAGTGGGAAAGGGAGAGGAGGGTACCAACAATGGCCAACAATCAAAGAAACAAGTGTTAACCCTTTGAAATAATGTGAATTTCGAAAAATACTAAGTATAAAGAACGATCTAGAGCCGAATCTGATACAAAAAGTGGCTGATCAATGCTTTTGGATTAGTATTTCTGTACAAAAAAGCGTTTATAGAATAGAGGAAAAATTTAAAAATAATAAATATCATTGTATAAGGTGGTTCGCTCTACTCAAAATCTAAAACTTACAAAAAAATGAGAAACTTTCAATTTTTTCAAAATTCTTTACTTAACTCAAATGGGCCAAATGTTTTTTAAATTTATGTTCTAATTTTTATACTTTAGTATTTTAGAGAGGTCAGTCTATGAAGTTCTCTATAAAAACTTCCTCAAATTGGAGTGAAAAGGTATAATATAGGAAAGGTATACTAGATTTATATGAAATCGATTTTAGTTGGTATTCCACGACATATTAATGTCTATTACTTACTACGAGTAAAATGCAAAACGAAAAAAAAAGTATGAAACACGTCATGATGTACGATAATATTACATCCCATTCGAGCGCAATAACATACGATCACGATAAAAATGTGTTAAAATTAGAAATGTCTAATTACATTGGTACTAATGATAGTAATTAATAATTATGCCTTATTTCCGAGTCAGAAATAAGTCCGAATCTATTTTTTCACTTTTAGAAAATGCAATCATAATGAATAATCAAAGTTCAAGCAAAACAGTGTACAATTGTATAAGGCAAAATATAATTCTAATAATTAGGGCTCGGATTTAAATACCCTAAAATTCATCAAAAAATGTTTTTTAAAAAAAACGACAAAAATGCACTAAACAATGGTAATAATGTTTGTTAAAAATGACCTATGATTAAATTAATATGTACTAATAATGTTTAATAAAATTATCTAATGGAAAAACGGTACCAAATACAAGTTCTTATTTGAATAATGTGCTTGGAATGCATTGAAAACTAGATAACTGAGCGGGGCGAAGAAGCTTATGAATTTCCAATAAGGTTTATTTTTAAATTTTTTTTTTTTTCCCCGTTCTGTAAACACTTTTGTGTACATAAATATTGATCCAAAAGCCTCGAACAGCCATTTTTTGTACCGAAATTCGGCTCTATACGGTACTTTTATAAGTAGTATACTTTACACTATACACTAGCTTCTCGCTGTCTAACATGAAATATAAAAATAAAATTCTTGAAGTTAAAATTTAATTAAACAATAGTGGTTTTCATGTGGACTCCGTGAAATGGGCAGCCTATAGTTGCTGAATTCATGAAATCGGCATTTTTTTTGCCGATTCCTCGAATTCGGATGTTGCATACACAAACAAATACACATGTGTACTCGCGCTCTCATTGAATTTTTTTAAGTCCGCTCGTTATCTTGTGTATCAGGTACCGTTGTCGTTGTACGTTATGTACGCACGCGCGTATGGAAAAACCTACATATGTGCGTGTGCGTGTATAAGCACACACACATATAATAATATTATACGGTAATTTTGCGGTGGTAAATTGCCACAATTTATAATCGATTGCTGCCGTTATTTATTTTTCTCTTGGCGCGCGCTATTTTTTCAATTTTATTTTATTTTTTTCTATATGATTCCCATATTATATATATATATATATATACGTATATATATATGCCTGACAGAGTGGTGGCGGCGCGTTTTGTTGTAGGGTACAACTATTATTGAAAAGAAAAAAAAAAAAAGCGCGCACACATAAACACTCGTACACACACACACACACACACACACGCGCGCGCGCGCGCACGCATATAATAAAAATACTTCGCAGGTGAAATGACCGCTCTCCGCCGCAGTAGTATGGTATACGGTCGCGCAGAACCAGTCTTGGCCAATAAAAGCCATTGTTGAGCGATACGGTCGAGATTCCTGCGGGACACGACCGGTTTCGACTTATTTGGAAAATTCGTCGCACGGTTAGAAATCTATCTGTAGCATGTACGTTTTTATGAGGAAAAAATTCTACCTAGACTGGTCGCGGGCAGAGGAGTAGGTACGTAAGTAGAGATGGAGTAGAAAAAAAAAATTTTTTTTCATCTATTTTTTTTTTTTTTTTTTCGTAACCCGATGACGCACGAATCCCCACCGCACACGCGTTTACTACTGTTTGCCCTTCGTAACCGGATTTTTGGGTCACGAAATGTCAAAGTCATCGGGGGAACCGTGGCCGTATTATAGACGCGCATTATCATTGTGCCTTGTCTCATCGAGCATCAAAAACGCAAAACGGTAGTCTACAATAATATTATATTCTTCACGTTTACATCGGTTTCGTTCACTGTTTTAACCCTAAAAATCGTGTATACCTATCTCAGTACGACTGTAAGAAGTGGGTATGTATTATCACTGATATTATATTATTGTGATAAAATGTCCCTGATATTTGGCAGAAAATGTCAAAGAGTAATCGATTCACCTGCAAATTGTAATGCAAATAATGAATTTATAATATGTATTTATTTTTATTTATCGTTAATGTGAGCTTTGAATATTACATTTTTATACATTTTTAACAATATTTCTATCCAAGAGCAACGTGATAGTTGATTATAACTGACTTATTATAAAACGTGGGCGTTATCTCGGGGGTAAAGGACAATGCAAACGTATCGTTTTTCTGCATCTCGACTATCGAAGCGTTCCCTTTATAAAATATAGCAGTTTGGTAAATTATTCAGTATGAAACTTAAGTTATAGTAATATTATTAGTTATTATATTAGACATGATAATCTATAATTAAAGATATTATTTAAATAGAAAACTGTGGTTGGTTCAAGTGGGAAGTAATTTCGAAATTTTTTGAGAGATGAAAAATTGGAAAATATTCATATACATAATATATAATCCATAAAAAAAAAAACACTCGTTTCGAATCAGAAAACATGAGAAAGGATACAAGTAATTAAATACAAATTATTCAGTCAATCAATGCACCTCGTTTGCGCACATTTGTTTTATTTTACCTGAAAATCGACGAATTGTTTGCGCACAGTGAATCCATCATCAGTCTAAAAACAAAGTACTCGTTTGCGCACACAACAAATGTTATCTATTTACTTTTTATTCATCTGTCACAAGTTACAGTACAAATTATCGAATATTAAGACCATTAATGGGACCACATAAACTTCCATAAACATTACAATTGTCAGTTTTACAATTCATATTCTCACATCCATCAAGTAACATGCATAATTCTCGAAATTCAAAACAAAACTATTTTTAAAAATTAATTCAAAGAACAATAACATCATAAATTTAAAAAGAATAGAAAAGAAATATGATAAACAAGGAGGGTAACTGGAAAATATTTGGTAAGAAAATAAAAATGAAGCAATAAATTAACATATAGTATTACCAATACATTTTGGTAAATTAACATAAAAATTTAACTAAAAAAAAAACGGACTTAAATATCACTATTCAAAATTAGTTTAAATATTTATAATTTAAAAGTAACGACTGACATGTTTTAGCATGTAATTAGTAAATTATAATGCATTGTTAGGAAGAGTTGGAAAAACACGCATTTTTAAATCGTGTCTGTGAAAAACAGATAGTCCCAAGTCCATATTTAATTGAGAAGCGAAATATGCTATTGTGCTCAAACGATTTGTAAAACGGCTAGAATATTATAACGAGGGCTAGGATGATTATGACTGATGATATTTTATTTAGCGCTTTTACTTAGAACTAAACCAAAAAATGACTAAAATTTGACTCGTGAGGCCTAGATTTCAAGTTCGTAAACTTATTTTGTATATACCTATTTGAATATTTTCACCATATATTTACATATAATGAATGTTTCTATATTTTTAATAGCATATTTATGAATATTACAATACAAATATTTAATACGATTGCAATATCTATGATAACGTGTCCGAGGCATATCAATACTTATATAAAATTACATTTTAGTATTTATAAGAAAAAAATTCTGCATTAAAAATTATGTACAATTTTCTAAAATGTTAAATATTTTAACAGACTTGCTTGATGGATAGCAAAAAAAAACAATGATATCGATAGTGTTAGTTTTAAATAATATGCACCTTTAACTCGGTAAACGTGGAGTGGTATCTTTTAATCTGTTAAACATTTTATCGAATCGTCAAATATATTTTAAACCCGAAGAAAAATAATTGGATGCAAACTAGTTACTTAATCTAGTATTTGAAATGTTCACCTACTTGTTTGATTAATTAACTATGTAAAATTATATATTTTTTTATAGATCGCATTATGCTAAGGAAGCTGTTAAATTTGTTTTTAGTTTTTATTCTGATGAATTTTTTTTTCATATTTTCGTTAAAAAATAAGCATATTTAATGAATTTTGAAGCATGTCATTGCATATTTTAACATTAAAGAATGTATATTTTAATGAATTTTTAGTCATTAACATCCAAGTTCTACTTATTAGTTTTTTTTTTTTGTTACTATTTAGTTTAAAAAGGTGTTCTGCTTACTGAAAATACGTAGGTATGCTGTTAATTGTAATAATAATATGTATATATAATATTGTATATAATCATAATATAATACATAGGAATAATTATGTGCATATTATAATACTTGTTTTTAACCAGATAACAACAGGCCAAAGGGGTTGCTATTGCTATAGCATCCTAACACATTTACATCCCCTCCCTCTGAACCTGCGCCTGTAAACAGACGATCCTAAGTTTTTTAAAATTGAGAATGAAAATGTTTAAAACAATTTTAAAAAGCATTTAAAAACAATAATTATTTTCGTACATTTTTTGAGTTTTTGTAGAATTTTGGTATAGCACAGTGATTCTCAATCTTTTCAAAGTCACTGATCCCTTGAAAAGAAAAAATATTTCTTTACGCAGTCTAAAAAGAAAAAATTATATACTACTCTGGAAGTGTATAACTGAAAATTAAATAGAAAATATAATATGTATAATTGGCTTTCTCAAAGCTGGGCTGACTTTTAATATCCCGTTACTTGAATGTTCGATTATTTCTTCTTAAATCGGTATAACTGCTGTTTCAATTATCGTAAAGAGATTTACGACCCATTGAGAAACTTCTAGGAACAAAATATGTTCAAAACGTTCGGCAAAAGATATAATATTACAGGTAAGTCATGGCGCATTCAGCAAAGTATTTGTGTTTCAGTTTTTATTTTTCTTCGGGGTTTAGGTTTTAATATAAAATATATAATATAATATATTATGCTCAACACCACTTTATCATTGAAGACTTGCTAACTCCCCCAACCCTTCCCCCCAACGAAGGAACCCAAAATATGTTCACCGCCTTTCAGAACCTTTTCATCATCCACTGGGGGATGGTATCGCCCCCGTTAAAAACCACTGGTATAACATATGTATATGTACGCAAACAAGTTCTACATTTGGGACATTTAAACGCAGGTATTGAAAATTAGTGTACGAAAACGAGTCACAAAAAAGGGTAAATGAACGCAAACGAGTATCATCCAATTAGTGTTGAAATAAAAAATATCTGAAATATTTCAAAACAAGTTGCAATTTGGAATTCGTATAAAATTATTCTGAAAATTGACGTAGATGAATACACGTAATTATTTTATATATTATTTAAAATATTTATATGTGCTGATCAACACTGTCACACCCCAATTTCAAAAAACTAAAATAATGCCATTAACTTATAAGTGGGACTTAAGTAAAATGTGGAATAACACCAACACAATATATTAGATTATACGCCACTACCAATACTTACAATTTTAGATTGTGAGCGAAGCGAAGAAACAAGTGTTTTTATCTTAAATGTTACTATGATGTTAACTATTTTAAATTCTGAGAGGAGTAAAAACTTGATATTTTTGTGTTGTACAATGATATTTATTTTATTTTATGTGTACACGTTTATATGTAGAAATACTCATATAAAAGATTCCACCAGCAACATTTTGAATCAGAATTTCGCTCAAGAAGTTAGTTTTAGGATGTACATTTTCGAAATTTTCGTATGGAAATACTTGTCTAAAAGTCTCGACCAGCATTTTGCTGAAACCTAATTTGCATCTAGATGATATATTAAAGAGGCCGTTTTTTGAAATCCTCAAATGTTTTTCAAAATTTGGGAAAAACTACTTAAAAGTTGCCAAAAAAAAACTTGGAAACTACTTTTTTTTTATTTAAACTTTATGAAAATTTGAACATATCGAAACAATGACATGAGAAATATTTTGAAGGAAGAAAATTTTGAAAATGAGAAAAAAAATGATGAAAACTATTTTCTAATAATTTTTTTTCTCATTATTTTTTTTCCTTTTCTTTATTTATAAGATAAAGAAATGTAAATTAAAGTAAAGTAAAGCAAAGACAGGTGAAGTATAGTATAGACAAGAAAGACGGTTATATTTCGCACCACAGGTATTCTTCCGTCATTGGATCAGATACTTTGGTGAGTGTTGATAATAACAACTATTATTGTTCTTTATATCATTAACTTCCTTCATTCAGAATCGTATTATTGAAGAAATTATTTATTGTTTTTTTTTTTAAATTTTACACACCCACTAAGATTATCTGACCTGCGAAAAATACCCGTGGTACAAAGTATGTCTAGCTTCCTTGTTTATACTTTACCTACAGTGCTTTAGTTTACTTTTTATAATTTAAATAATTAATTATTTTTTTCTTATTGAACAGCACGCTTATATTTGTTCAAACAATTTACATTCAATTAAATCGTGATTAAATAGTTTAATCATCACGTTCTATACGTCACAAAAATAATTAAATAATTTTAAAATATGATAAATTTTTTTTTTATTTTTATAAAAAATACCATGTTTTTTAAACCATGCAGTAGATGCATAAACTGCATAATTCATTACATTATTTAAAATTATTTTAAACTTATTAATTAAAAATAAACCTTTAATTATATAAATATTTAAGCATATTTTAATTAAATAGATAGTACATATTAAACATTCAAAAGTTATAACAAAACTTGTATCGCTGATGTCATATACATTATCTATTCAATTATATATTTAAGATATAATAACTAACTCTACTTAAAGGAAATTAAAATACCAATTAATTTTTGTTTAATTATTTTTTAACTAACTACAACATCATCTCTGCTTTTAGTAAGTAAACAATTATACATATTATACAGAATCTTTAATTCGTATGTAAAACCTATTAATGAAAAATGTTTGCATGTATATTTAACACGCTTTAAGTATAAGGGTAAACAATTAATAGAAATAGGATTCAAATAATTATTTATATTCAAATGTATCTGACTGAAGAATTTCACATGATTTAATTATTAGCTATGGAGTAATGACTAAATTACTAAATTACATGAAAAGTCTCGATTGTTATGTGCAAAAACACATAATTTAGCGTTTGCCAAAACTGTCACATTTTGACCGTGTCAAGTGATGTAACGTTGGATCGAGTAAGTGCAGAATCTAAGTGTTTGTAAGAGAAGGAGTGAATGGAGTATGCAGTTTCATCAAAAGTGCTATTTTTGATCCAGAATAGTGAAGATATCAGCAAAAATAACAACGGATTTTATAACTAAAGAACATAATATTCGAGACATTTTACAGTGCTCAGCTTTATTTTTATGATAACAAATATTTTAAACACACAGAACCAAATTAAGGGTGGGAAAAGACTATTATTATTATTATTTTTTAAATAAGGTGACATTTATAAATTCCGCGGTACTTGATGGCCTTTTTTCCCACTTCTGTTAAAAGGGTCAATAGAGTTACCTGAATCAAGTTTAAGTCTTGTGCCCTCTTCCTTATTCGATAATCCGGCTCTGGCACTACCCAGTGCACGTACGTTACTAAGGGGTGGCAAGGCCACTCTTAACAGGTTACTCCGACTATTTTTTTGATATACTTAGCTAAATTAAACGATCATTATATTATCTCAAGTCAAGCAAAAATCATTGTGATTGTAAGAAAGTTCACGAGCTTAAGATATTCTGATTTTATTTATTTTTAATTAAACACATTATTATAACATAACAATTATTACAATAATTATCATCATATTTTTACAGCGATATTTTGATACCTATTTCAGCTCATTGTGTGCTCTATTTCAATGGTTACTCGTAGTTTCTGGTGATGAGTGAGAGAATTAATTAAATATTAAAATAAAAATTTGGTATCTACAAAAGCAAAGGTTAAACTTGAGTGGGTATAGAAATATTGGTATAGACGTAAAATATTTGAAATAAGACACCAACGTCTTTACCAAATTTTAAGCACGATAAGAATATACGGTTGTCGGGTTCGATTTTTTTTCATCACGAGAGGGACTTAAGTTATGTTAACATTGGACACCCTAGATTTATTTTGTCCTAAATTAGGCCACCTTAGCTGTAAATTTCGGTCCCTGGGATTCGTGACTATAAGGTTGCCAACCGTTCCACATCCACGGCTCAAATAATGTGCCCCGTTAAACGTGTCTGCGGGAAGCTAATTGTCCCGCTTTTTGGTAAACCTGTCCAAGTCCTAAAACTATTGAGTCATACACAAACCAATGCTGAATACGTTAGGGCTGAACTGCAAGTAAAACTTAATTATGTGCCAAATCACAAGACAAGTACATCTTCAAACAGATAAACGAATTCCCTTGTGATAGGGCACTTTTAATTGAGAAAAATGTTACATATAATTACAAATTTTGTGTTAAAAAAAAAAAAAAAAAACTCGGGATCATTATAGTATAGGGTTGCCAGACGTCCCGTATAATACGGGAACGTCCCATATTTTAACTAGAGATCCCGTTGTCCCGATAAATCTCTTCGGGATACCAAAATGTCCCGTTTTTCAAAAAATTACCAATACATCCCTTTGACTCTAAGGATATCAATGAATATTACAAAAGATATTCATTCTTCTAAGTTCTGTTAAATATGATAGACCTGCATGATCAGGAAATTCAACAAGCAATTAATTTTGTAAAGTTAAAATATATATACTCGTATTTTTATAAAATTAATGTGATATTTGTTTTATAATTTCATTCCTATTGGCTGGATGGCCACTGCCTAAAGAATACAGTCATTTTTTTTTTTTTATTTTATCAAGTTTAAAAATGTTATATTTATACTTTATTCAGTGTACGTTCTTATTAACATATTTTGTTGAAATATTATTCAAAAATTATGAGACTTAAATATAGAATTTAACTAAAAACATTTTCATTTAAAAAAGAATCAATTGTTAGAGAGGGGTGGGGGATACAATTAATTTTTTGTTCGTCCCGTATTTTTAATTTTGAAATCTGGCAACCCTATTATAGCAGCTATTATTTTGTTTCAAATTTAAAAATAAAACTGACCGAATTATCAAAATCGTTTTTCTCTCGTTTATTCCGTAAATTCAGAGGCAGGTCCCGCTCTTTTCGCCAATCGCCGCGTATATTTTTCTGGTTTCCGACGCGAACACGAGTTGGCGGCGACCCCACTCGTGACACAAACATAATAATAACGTACACAAACTGAGAATACCTACTACTGTGTTATAACCGTATTTCGACCGTACACGTTGTCATTATTACCGCGGCGGTATCCTTGCACACGTTGTTGTCGTGTTGCGCGTTTGCGGCGGCGGAGGACGCGACGCGACGGCTGCGGCGACGGACATGCGGCGCCGTCCGTGCGCACTCGTCCACCCACGACGACCAACTGCAACGCGCGCGCGCGCGCGCCGTAAAACAACCGAAGGGTCGCGCGGATTTGCGCACACTTTGATGGCGGCGACAACGCGACGACTATGATGCAGACGACGACAACGGACGTCGAGTCCGTTCCGAATTTCGACGGTGAAAAGAAAGACGAACGGGCATGAAAGAAAAACAGAAAAAAAAAAAAAAAAACACGGAGAACGGAGAGAGAGTGAGAGTGAGAGTGATAAAGCGAATATTGGCGGCGACTTCGGTTCGTGACGCGAAGACCGAACGACGATGATAACGGCGCGCGCCGCGGTAAACCCGGAGGCGGTGTGGCCCAGGCCGCGTCGTCGTCGTCGTCGTCCGACGTCGTATGCACGCACGCACGCACGCACGCACGCGGTGCATGATGTGTGCAGAACGGGCCGCGCGGGCACATGTATATAATAATAATAATGATAACAATGTATATAATAATAATAATAATGGATACGGGTGAAGAATAAAATAAAAACGGTGCGGCGGCGAAAAGAGACGCGGGCGCGCGCGCGCGTGGGTGGTGGCGACGGCGGCGGTGGCGGTGGGTGTCGGCCGACGTGCCATAGTGGTGCAGTGGGGGAGACGGGGGAGAGCAGGGGAGGGAGCGATGTGTTGTTATTACGACGGCGACGACGACAACGTACGCGCGTGCGGGTGATGCTGCGCAGATACGACGACCTGACGGCGGTCGCGTAGAGGGGGAGGAGTGTACGGGAGAAATGGACCACGCCCCCGTCCGCGTGCCCCCTCGCCGCGCGCCAAACACCCCCCTACGCGTACCCACCCGCACCCGCCCGCCTGTTTTACCGCCGTCGTCGTCGTCGCCGCCGCCGCTCCCGTGACGTCGCCCGCCTACGATTCCCGCGCGTGTGTGCGTTGATGTACGGATGGCGCGAGCGCGCGGTACGGCGGCTCCCAGTGCGGACCGTCGCGTATCGATTGCGCGCGCGCGCGCACCACGTCACAGACGATCGCGACGAAGACGTCCGAGTCGACGCGATTATTTTTTGACCGAATATTTTTCGCGGTAATAATATTTTACTACTACTACTACTACTACTACTACTACTACTACTACTACCTACAACGAATAAAGTCTTTTTTCGACGAATTAAGCGAAAAAAGGCATTAGACAAATTAAATCATAATCAATATCATCGGTATAATGTTGATGTTTTTTTTTCGGTTAATAAAACTTTTTCGGAACTTTTATTCTGCGTCACTAGAATGATCGGAAAAATAATGATATATGTCGTCTACTTGGTGTATGATCTTGAATGATTGATTTTACGAAATACGTACTCAGTAACTTTTCCTAGAGTAAGGAAATTAATTTAAGCGATTCCGAAAAATCATGCCAAAAACCGGAATTTAGTTTTTTTTTTGGTAATTTACCTGTGGAATTTTGTAAATAGTTGAGCTGATAATTCAAAATGATCACCAATACAATTGTACCAATTGTAATATTTTACAGACTTAAAAAATTATATTTCATTGCTTTTTATCAAATAATAGAATTATAGTGGAATGTGTATTTTAATTTGCTTTTGACGCATTTTTGGTTTGCAGAGATTTAAAGTTTCATAAAACTGTATTATTTTCATCTTATATACCAAAACCAATACCTTATTTAAACGAATAAAAATCTTTGTAAATATAAATCAAAAGAATTACTTATACGGCTATACTTATAAGTTATTACACGTATTCGATTTAAATAGACATATATATAAAAAAAAAAATCGGTAGGGACCCTAATCCAATTCAGAATTTCAGACCAAGTCCAATAGCTTCAGTAGTTTGAGTCATCTAATGTCTTGTGAGTTGTCAAGACCATTGTATTTGCGAGATCGTGTAGTCTTTTCACATGTTTTTGTGGTAAATCGGATGATTTAATCCAACACGGATTTAAAATCAGGGTGTAAATGTCGTTCTTAAAATACCGATATACAGTGATAAATGATAATGATACGACGAGCGATTATTTAGCTTCGTTGGATGAGATCCTGTGTCTACTGGCAGAACCTCATAGCTTAATACCAAACTATATCTAAATTGGTTTAACCAACTATAATTATTAAAACATACAAGACTACAAGAGTCGTACAAATTATTTTGTTGAAAGTTTTCATTTTCCTTAAATGCCATCATTTGAATCAAATTTACCTATGAAATGTGATAAAAGCAAGGTCCTTCCCAGGATTAAATCGTTTAATAGATTTATATTACATATCATTGCAAATTAACAAATGTTTTTTTAATAAAAACAATAAATGTAATTTTCAATAGTTTAAAAGTTTTATATATACCGTGGAGGTAATTTTTATAATTATTATTATATTAAATAAGATTATTTATTAGATTATTTTGTCGAATTTGATTTGGTGGTACCTGTCACTAGAATACAAAGAGAACCGGCCATATGTTTATTGCCATTCTAGAGAAATTTAATTCACACTGTGCCCATTTACTAAATAATACAAAGTTGATTAAGGTACGGGTACAAAGAAATAAATATTAAAATAATTAATTTAGTTCATTTGAAATTTTCCACCTTCAAACTCGTACCACCCTCGGCAGTTGCTTACTTTTCTTTGGCGTTGGATTGGTCCTGAATACAGGTAATAGCTAGGGTTGATATGAGTAAGCTCCTCAGACTCCCCTTTTAAAGTAGACAATGTTTATCAAAAGAATGACTAATTATATCATATATATATAAACATACAACTTATATTTATGTGCCACGATGGAAAGAAGTTTGGAAACCACAGATTTAGATAGTTGACGGAGGTCAGGTCACATTCCCCGGGTGCCATCAGTTCCCATCTGGACGCTTGATAATTTATCTCTACCGGATACAAATCAGTGATATGTTTTAATGAGCATCTAAATGCTTTCAGGATCGGAGATTTCGGGGTTGATTCCGGTGCTGGTGTCGAAGAAGTTGTGCCTACTTAATCACTATCACTAGTTTGGCACATCTATTATAACTGATTCATACAATATAATATGTCATATGCGATTATATCATTGATAACAAAAATATATTTGATTGGAAAAATGTATGATAATAAAATAAAAACTTTTAGTATATATAAGTAAGAAAATTAAGAAAAGATATGTTTACATGCGGAAATATAGGTGAACCAAAAAGAACTGTGTGAAATTAAATTCAAACGAAATTAAAAAAACAAAAAAAAATTGAAAAAATATACGAGTGTTTGAAGAAAATAAGCAAAAAAATATACACAAGCGATTCTTTCTCGTTATAACAACCTCACATATTACACACACGGCACTGTGGATGTTTATTGAATCTTCTGATTTCCATATGAAGAAACTTAATAAATTACATTAAAAAAACATAATAAATGTGGCTCATTCGTGGTAGTTGTATTTTGGAATTTATTATGTAAAATATTGAAACAAATCCTTATCGATTTATTCGATCAGCTGAACTTGAGTTGTCATCAATATAAAGGCTATTGTACGAACACGGGATAGTGGGATCAATTTGTCTATTGTCCGTATCGGTTTCACTGCGTTTAATCACGTATTAAATGCAAATCTAGTTAACCTTCAGTTATACATGGAAGTATTTCATTCCTACATATTATAAAATATAAATGTGTTAAATATACATATTATATACGCACATAACAGGTGTAAAGTAAATACAATACAATTAATTATTGCTACTAATACATTTTTTTTTATTTTACTCTTTCGTTTTACAATACTTGATGTAACATGAATTTGAATTTAATTAAAAACACTAATCGACAAAATGTAATTAAAACGCATGTAGTATAAATATGCAAATTCGAAATACATTACGTTTATTCACTAGCTATTGTAGATAATATATACATATTAGAAAACTATATAGGCTATATTATTATAAAAGTGTACTTATTAATTACATTATAATGTATAACAACGTCTTGTGTGGTAAAAACTATATAAATTGCATAGCACAAAAAGAAAAAAAAATAGAAAATTAATTAGAGCTGCAGATTTGGGTTAGAGAACATAACTTAGATTTGTTTCATAATTTTTTGCTTCATTGTTTACTAAAACTCATGCAATAACTAAACGTAATAGTCAAGACCCAAAATTTCGAAATAATGCAAAAAATGTAACCGTATTACGGTGCCACAGACGAATATAATGTGTGTACATGATAATATGTGTAAAAATATCAACTCGTGTACATTGAGAGTCGTAACTATTGTGTTTCAAGTTCATTTCAACTCGTCACCCCGTCTCGTGCTGTGTTTATTATTAATCATTTGTTTATTTTTATTTTTTTTTTTTTACGTCTTTGACAAATTACCGTCGTTGCCGTCGCGCCGAGTCTCTCTATTTATTTATTTTTTTCTCTCCCCAATTTGACTCGGCAACGACCACGACGGCCGCATCATATGCAGCAACCGCGCGCGCGCGCGCGCGCTCACAATATAAGCGTTTAAGCTGATTAGTTGTTCGGAAAACCGTAAAACCCGTTTACCTCTCTAAACAAACACAACAAAATATAATAAAATATATCAGCTGTAATTCGCATTTATTACATTAAAAACAAACACATTTGTTATAATGGTCGGTGAATTCGTTCGACGCGGGTCTATATTATAGTATACGTTATGCATAACACCACACGCAAATACTACTGTATTATATTCCCTCGGGTTCTGTACGCGTCGTATATATATATACGTAATGTTATTGTTTCGTCGTCTTCGCTTTGATTTTCTGAGGGTTGCACTACAGCGTGATTTATATATAGCTGCCGGTAGCTGGAAAAACATATTGAAAATACCCTCCGCTCGGTGTTTCTCTCGCGAGCTCTGAAAAAACGGGGTTGGATTTATTTATTCGTATTTTTTTTTTTTTTTTCATCCACACTCGCTTCACCTCTCACAGTGTACACCCGTTCTCTTTCAATATAAAATATACACGCATTATATTATTACGCGGAGTATTTACCCCCAAAATATCCGTAACACGGTTTTATAAACGGGCGCTCGCTTATGCATATTATTATAATAATAATAATAATAATAATACGCTGAACAAACAAAATTAACGTACGTTATATTATTATTATCGTTCTGTGCGCACGTATACACACGTTTACACGCACTGAAGGGTCGGCCCGGTTTGTTTGTCGCAATTAACCGAATTATATAATATCAATCGTCTCACTAGCTATTATACATATTATTTAGTATGCATATGTGTAGAGACTGCGCACATGCAATAATACTATGGTGTATACACAGTGTCAACGGGTTGCGCGCAGCAGGTATTATAGTAGGACACGCGTCACAAAACACAAAATAAGTGTAAGTACAGGACAGGTAGGTAGGGGGTAGTGTTCCTTCGGTTTTACTGTCGCGGTAAACGATGATCGTATCGTTCGTGTACGCCTCTCTTCTAACCCTTCGCCCTAATTATTAGACACATATTTTATTGTATTATGTTATAATATATGCAATAGCAGGTGTTAATTATTCATATTTATCGAGAATTAAAAACGTGTGCCCGTTTTCGTCGTTTATTATTTTTATTATTATTATTATTACGTTTATACAACACTTACATTATTTCAGGTACTGTTATATTATAGGCTCGTGCCGTTTCTTGTGTGTGTGTGTGTGTGTACACGTATTTTATAACATAAAGTCTTGAAAGCCTGCTGTGTGTGTGTGTGTGTGTGTGTGTACCTATATAAGTCATATACGTGTAACGTGCGCATCGCACATTATATTACATGTGTGTGTATAATGGACTATACATTATACTCAGTGTACAATAATAATATAGAAATAATAAAAATAATATACACCTGTCTACGTATGTCTTGCCGTACTCCTTCGCCCCACACTGTGAACTCGCGGCGGCGGCGGCGCTTCGTGTGTGTGTGTAGAACCGTCGTCATGAATATTAATTATAACCGACGACGCGAGCACGCGCACCAGAAAAATACTCGGACACGTAAACGAAATTAAATATTATGATAATATTATTTTGAACGACATAAAAAACGTCTCTCACGTTTAGGCGGTTTTTTTTTTTTTTTTCTATAACCGACCGTCGTATTATCATGATAATATTACTTAGATAATATTATTATTATGTTATTTCCGAACGAAAATTCGGGTCTTTTTTTTCCTGCTTATTTTCGTGTTGCTGCTCGGTGAAACCCATTAGAGTAACAGGTCATTGCGATAGTTATAACACTCATAAACGCTTACGAATTAGCCGATAACATTATTGGGCTATCCTACAATGTGCGCTCTACTGTAGGGTGACCATATTTAAGAAAATAAAATACAGGACAAAAATATTTATCATAATATTTTTAAATTAATAAGTATTTATTACACACACACACACACACACACACACATATACACACGCACATATATATATATATATATATATATATATATAATTCTTTTTATGTTCTTGAATCGCGAAAAAGTATAATTTTTAAACCACCTATTATAGATTAAATTTAATCACATAAAAATATTATTCTGAAAAACATAAAATAACATAATTAAACTAAATTGATACTTTTTAAAATTTCTTCAAATCCTTTATTCAGATACATTGTATAAACTTTTACTTTCTAAAAAGAACTTGTTAATTCATTTTACGATTATAATTGATCTAATGGTATCGACAAGATTTCTAGATTCTTACATTATTTTATTCAATAATTTCGTTTCAAAAATTTTAAATCAACAGTAAGTCAAAAAACGGGATTAATATGGTACAGAGTTGAAATTACGGGAACAAAAAGCATCCTGAGAGAAGTTTGTCAGGACAACAGGACACAGAGCCGAAATAAAAGACAATCCTGTATAAAATAGGACACTACTCTACTGCAAACAATGTGTGGACAGACGGCCGATCAGCTTCATTATATTTGTGATCCACTTAGGTGATGTAAAAATAATAACGTGATTAAATTACTTGCAACATTTTATTATTTCATGTTAAAATTAATAATTTATGTGATAAAAACCAAAATAAAATATTATTAAAACAATTTAAACATAATATATGATAGGTGTTACCTTAATTAATTTATTAAAGTGAATGTATAACATATATGTATATAATTTTCAACTATTTATCCTTCTCGATGTTTGAAATATAACGGAACTTGTAAAGTACAAAATTACAATAACCTGTAAGTATTAAGAATTTCGAAAAATGGTATATTTTGAAAGAATCGCGTTGATGACATTTCTGATGTATAGATGGAGTTCAATGAAACCGTTATATGAGTTTTACTACCCAAAAAAATGTTCGCAGTTATCTTTATAAAGCAAATTTAATCTTCACTACTCTCTGAATCTAAAATAAAATTTGAGACTCAGCACAAAGGGGTTGATCACCCCCATCATCCCTTTTACATAAATCAACTCATGGCAAGCAAGGTAAACCAATTATTATAATACTCACATTATAAGCTGATGCAGGTCGATCGCACACTGTTTATACAACATTTATTATATTAATTTGCAGTGATGGCAAACAAATACCACGCGTGGCATGTTTGGCACTGGAGAGACTTCAATGTGCTTATACAGCTTATATTCAAAAATACATTTTAGCGAAGCGTAGAATGAATTGGCTTAAATATGCATGTGTTTGTTACCACAATTACGGGTGATAAAATTTGTCTAAATTTTCGGTCAGCTCCATAATTAGATAAACATTTTTTTTTTTTATTTGGTATTTTAGATAGGCCATATTAAAAAAACAAAAAATCTCTAAAGTATGGAACAGAAAATTGAGCGCAAAAACCGTAAAATATATTATCAACAACAAGATTTCAGAAGTATTGATTTCATATGAAAATCCATTTTAGTTATTTAGTCGTACCACCAAAATTAATATTATCAGCAACTTGAAATTTTCACTAACTCATATTAGTGTTTTAAGCATTAAAAAATATAACATTATGTTTAGAAAAATTATACTCGATAAGTATGAAAAAAAAAGTGTTTTTAAATTATATCTAATTCCATTTGCAATCCCTGTTAATTAAATTTTAATATTGTAGACATTTTAGATTTATAATACATACTCGTACTAAGTCTTGCGGTTAAAATAAAACGCGATGCTCGATAATGTATTCATATATTATACTCATTAAAAACACTTATTTATGCTGTATAAAAACTTGAATTTTCGCCTATTCACTGTGTAATAAATAATAATTATACCTATCGAATACGACGCGTGTAGCGGATTGCGGTTGACCGAAAAATTCGATCTACCAAAAAAACAAACCGTGAAATTATTTTACAGTAAACAAATAGGTACACTATTAGCCTGCAGACAGGTACGTCAAAAGCAATGGAATCTACGGACGAAGGACTACTTAATTTAAACATTATGTTCTCACTGTGCTTCTCAATGAATAATAAAATCGACTGAACAACTGATTAGTACAATACAATACAATTATAATAAAATTGTAATTGTACTCTTTCCGGGACACATTTCTATATAATTATTTTCGTATATTTTTTATAATATAAGCGAGTTAATTAATTTATTAAAAAAGTTTTAAATCAACAGTAAGTTATTTAATGATTTCTTGTTCATTGATAATTTTGAATTTTTTAATATTTTATTACGCACGTCAAAACAACAACGGGGAAAAAAATAATCTCTATTGAAATCCTGACCTAAATTCAAGAACATTCTGTTTTTCTCCTATAATATAAATTATTACAGTTGTAACGTATATAGAAAATAGAATACAGGAGAATCACATTATTTGTTTAAAATGAAAAAACTGGTTTTAACATTTTACGTTTTCCAATGTATTAGCAAAACTAGTTAAAATCGAATAATCAATAAATCAATAAAACAATAATTCAAAACGTATAATTCTCTTGAGTCTTGAATTACCCACGTTTAAACGTGTATATACACATGATCTATCGATCATTTAATTTTAATAATTGAAATGTTTTTAAACAATGATGGTTGCCTAATCAAACGCCTAAAATAATACGTTATAACAATTAAAATAATTATTGAGGAGCGCGCCTAATAACGGGACATTTATTTTGCAAATTTTTTTAATGCAAATTAAATTAATTTCGTCTTTGTCTGTCCATTAAATAAAATCCTTTGTACATTTTGAAGTTATATATGATGTTAAAAGTTACGGTAAAGCAATATGTATTAACAAAGTGGTAGTGTTTTATATGTATAGAATATAAATACAAGGGGAAACAATTAAAATATACCTGTGCTTTTAATAAATAAAATAAAATTTATGATGTGTAATATAACATTGTTTACTAGTTTAAAATATTATGTTACTAAAAGAAATTCGAAAATATCAAAATGTTATTGCTATGATTAGTTAAACAATAATATGTATTATTATATTTTCAGATAGATAATTGAAAAAATAATAATAAAGGGCGAATTCACCAATTCGCTAATGGTTTTAAGTATCAGAATATAAATTTCATGAACAAATAAAAACAATTGGTATGCATTACCAATATAAATATACATATAATTAAATATAATAATATATAAAATATTGTACGTTATCATATTCTAATAAACCAATATGAAGAGTAAGAAAAATAAATAAATAAATTATTTTTATCAAATATTGGCATACTATTTCTATTAAATTTATTTTCATAATTTACTGGTCAACTTTATTTTGCTAGAAATAAAACTCGAATTTAATGTCTTTGCATGCCATGCATTTTTCTTTAATCCTTACTTTTTGTGCTTAGCAATCAAGTTAATGTATATTACAACATATTATAATATTATTTATTATTATGTAACAAACTTGCACCCATCTAATAAAAAATATTTATAACTGGTGCTCATTAAACTAAGTTGTATTTTTATACAGAGCTTTTAATAAATTATAAAAGCAATTCTATTCTCATTTTGAATTTGTGAAATAAAAATATATCTACCAAACAATTATTAATACTGCCTTCTAATTTTATTTTTTTATAGATAGGTTCATCTTTCTGCCTTCATTCTTATTATCATATAAATAAATAACATAAAATATTATAGATACGTGTATAGTGTATTGTTTGTAAAAATTGTTTAAATTTAAAAGATCTTAAAATGTTTGTCCTATTTAGTGCATTTATAACATAATTGAATTAAATTTAAAATAACAAATTATCACTACTTTTACCAGCAATATTAATAACTACTACCTATACTACTATTAAAATTTCAGTGGCTAGCATCTCACACTTACATTAGGACTTTATTAATTAATTAAATAAGTTGGTTAAGCATTAATGACTATATTACGAAATATTACTCAAAACTAGATTTCTCTATTCTTCCATATTTTTAATTATCATACGATTGCAGTTAAGGTGATTATCCTTCTATTTTATTATTTTTATCCTCTATTAATTGGTGCAAAATTCACTGTAATATTAATAGGGTTTTTGGTTCATTCTATTCTTGTATTCACTTCGTCATTGTTAATTTTATTCCTAAAAAAATTATTTTTAATTATAAATTGCCCGTCTAGTTTTCTAAAACATTAAAACAACTTATAAAATATATATATAAAAAAAATAGCTCATGCTCTGTTTAAAATCACTTGATCTTATGAAGATTATTTAAAATTTTCTAATATTCGTCCTAAAAGTAAAAAGCAAAATAAAATAGATTATTATTTTACCAAAATAATATTCAATGTTCTTTAAAAAAAAAAAAAAAACTTATAAAATTTTGGTCTTTCATATGAAATACTAAATCATCTTCTGGCATTCCTAGTACTACATACGAAGTTGCTGAAGATAGAGCATTGTTAACTTGTTTAGCCGTTACTTCTCATTTGTTTACAATTATATACCCCTAAATTAGATAACCATTTTCCTGTTTTTGAATTGGTAGATGTCATTAATAACGGCGAAATTAATTTAATGGATGTATTCAATAAATTAAATAAAGTTAATTCTAATCTCTCTCTTGGTCCAGATGAGTTCTCTCCTTTATTCTTCTATAATTATTGTAGATTTGTCATTTCTCCACCAATTTATTATATTTTTGATATCTTTCTAAATAATACTGACATTTTTCCTACTGAATGGAAATCTACTTTTCTTAATCCAATATTTAAAAAAGATAAACGTTCTTTAGCTCATAATTATCCTCCGATATCTATTATCAATATTCTTCCTAAAATATTTTCTAAAATCATAAATATAAAACTATATCCTTTGTTTTAAAAGGTCTTAATTCTTAAAACAACCCAACAACATGGGTTTCGTCACTATAAATCTACTTTAACCAATTTAATATTTTTCAAACAATTCATATCTATTAAATTCATTTGCCAGATGTGAACAAACTGATATTACCTATACGGATTTTGATAGAGTTGATAATAAGTTAATAATTATCAAACATAAAAAAATTAGTTCTACTGGTTCACTGTTATCTTGGCTCGATTCGTTTTTATCATACACAACTCAATTTGTTAAAATTAAAAATAATGTATCTAAAGCTATAGATCTAGTCTCTGGTGTTCCTCAAGGTGACCACCTTTCTCTTCTCTAATTTATATTATTTATCAGTGATATCTCATATTGGATCAGTTACTCTAATATCTCTTTATTTGCAGACGACACTAAAATTTCTGAATCAGTAGTTAAATCATTATCTGATTCGGAACAACTCCAAACTGATATTAATAATTATTTTATATGGTATAACTTCAACGCTATATCACTAAACATAGATAAATGTCAGTCTATTTAATTTTCAAAAAAAAAAAAAAAAAAAAGAAAGAAAATTTTAATTTTTAATTACCATATTTATAACAATTTTAAAAAAAAAAAATCTTGACATTTATTCAAAACTACTATTTAATTTTCATATTAACTCAATTAAAAACGAAGCTCTTTTCGTTTTTGGTCTAGTAATGTGTAATTGCTCGGTTTTAATGATTCGTTTATTCTTAAATCCTTGTACGTATGTTTCTCTTATCAGTTATTATTTGGAATTCAATACGTTTATATGAAATACTAATAATATTTGTGTTAACAACTTGATTGAAGCTGTTCAAAATAAAGTATTTAAATTTATTGGTTTTAAATGTGGTATTGATAGGGTTACTCATTCTGAATATAAAAATATTTGATGTTTTTTTAATTTTAATTCTCTAAAAAACAGGAGTAACAACTCATATGCTTATTTTTTTAAATAAATTCTTAAATAATCAAATTAATCACCCAATAATATTAAAATATATAAATATAATGTTAAAGATTCATATTTATTTTATATATTACCTTCTTCACTTAAATATAATATATTCTCTTCATCTATTAACGTGTTGTTAAGAAGCAGAAATACTAATGATATTGTAATCTTTTAGAATTTTACTTTTGTTTCCATTTATATATTTATTTAATTTTTCTTCTTACTCTTAATACCATTCACCATTTGCTTGTATTTTAATTTTTTGTATATTATGTTACTATATTTTGTAAATGAGTTACATATGTATATTTTGTATACATTAACTACTATGGTATTGAAATGTATACATCCGTGATACAATAAATTAATAAATAAATATAAGAAGTACTTTTTTTTTATCATTTTCATAAACATGTAACAACTAATACGGATTTAAGATTTAATCTTTTAGAATAGAAATAGGAAATCGATTAGAAAAAAAAAAAAAAAAAATCTTCAACTATATTTTTACAGAATCGACTGGAAAAAATACATTTTAGGGGTGAGGGAGTTTTACTCCATCACGAGTATAACAAAAGTCAACGGCTAAAGTATGTCTAATACCACTCGCATCCATCTAACCATGATTTCTCGTCCGAGGATTGAAACAACGGACAGCAACGTGTATCATCGATCTTATCTGCATCCGGTTGGCATTTCTAAAGTTTATTTTCTACCAGCCAGCAAACCGTTCCGTTGTGAAATATTACCGGCACAAGCCTATTGTGTAGTGCGCATAATACGTATGTGTGTATCATTTGAAATAAAAGAAATCGGAACGGCGATTTTGCGATGGCGGAGATACGGAGAACCGGTGTGTAAAAGTGACAGAACAGAATATTCTTCTGCTGTGTAAAACACGGAAAAACTCGGTGTACTTCGTCGTATTGTCGATAAATTTATTGGATTTCTATATGTGCATTATATTATTATACAATTTGCGCGTTCAAATAAAATCATGAATATCAATGCTCAGTAAAAACTCGCGTAACTGTTATGTGAATAGGTACTATGTGTCCGTCGCTCAAGGTATTCGGTGCATTCGAATTGAGTCCTAAAAAAAAAAAATTCCTTATTCCAATTGTCCGAGTTGAGTCCCGAGTTTTAGAATTTATAAAACTACTATCTTATAAATTTAATCCCAATATTTAGTTATTTAATAATACGTATATTTTAATATTTTCAAAAAGACTACGTCACACACGACTTGTTAAAATCAAAATTTTTAAAAGAAGAGCTATTATTTTAAACAATAAATTAAAAACGATATTTTTAATCATACCTACATTTATAATAAAAGAATAAAAGTGTAGAGACTTAGGACCATAAGTCTGTGTTTTTTACTACACTGTAGTAAATAAATAAATGAGAAGGAAAATGTTGTTTTATTTGATAGAAATTTATTCATAGGAAGCACCTATAAACGAAACTCAATAATTCTTATAGTAGGTTTTCTTTCCTGGGACTCAAATAGTATAGTGTGTTTTTTTTCCTGGGACTCAATTAGTATGTTTTTTCAATTTTGGGACTCAATTCGGATGCAACCAAGGCATTCTTATTTGCTTTCTGCTTCCACGAAATATTTTATTGTTTCAACGTAACATACTGTTTTACATAATATGTGAAAACCAATAACGGAAAAAAGCTCCGTTTTTCATCCATAACAATGTTGCGATAACATGGCGTCACCTCTATACGTCACCTATAATAATACATATTATAATATAAAGCACATATATTGCATACTGATTTGACTATCCTATAACTCGGATTGAAGACTAATGGTAATGTTGTGTTTCGTAATAATAATTTTGAAAATTAATTTGAAAATATAAAGTGTTTTTTATTTTTTATTATCTCGTACAATTTGTAAGTAGACACATAACGGTTAATAAATCTCACAATTATTTCTGTTGCTTATATGAGACAGAAGTTAGTCGCTAGAGAGTAGTAACATTGCATAAAAACAAAAAAACTGATAGTGCAAAAGAATGATCAAAAACATTTCATACGAGGCATTGAGCAAAAATAATTTTTAGTGAACTTACATTTTATACACATATAATCATTTAATGGCATAAATTACTTATCGTTTTTAAACTCGTCATTCGATGTTAATATGTTCACATGATTCTTTTAAGAAATTCGAAAAAGTGAAAAACTGGTTTTCTAATACATAATCAATAATTGTGTTAGAATTAATTTTGTCCAAAATATAAGTTAACTAATAATATAATATAACATTTTGCATTACGACCGTTGTATGACAAAAAAATCAATACGTATCCACACGCCAAGGTATTATTTAGCATTTTAATAGAGTATTTATTATGAATGTATTTAAATTGTGATATTTGCATACCTAATACATTATTATAAATTATTATGCCGGTGAAACGGTATTCAAGACGATGGACAGTTTTTTGTGCGTGCGCTCGTTACGGCGTGGGGTGTATTCAATAAAATATAATGTATTGGGGCAACAACCTATATGTAATAATAACGTTAAGGGCGTGTACGATGTATAATGTGAATAAATTGAGGCGTACATGGTAAGCATAGTGGATACGTCGGTAAAGTAACAATATTTTGTATAAAACATATTGGCACATCTAGAAAAACATTTTTTTTTTTTGGGGGGGGAGGGGGTGTAATATGTTTATTTGATTGATTTAGCTCCCCCCACCCTCGAAAAAAGGCATTAACTTAATGCAATTTTCAAAAAATTTGTAGTGAGGCTATGAGTAGTTTTAAGTCCATGATAGAACATCTATGGACTAGAAGTTTCGTCTAATCGGTAAAAATTTTAAAGAGTTTAATTTTTTTTAAATTCTAATTAGTTGCGTAAATAGCACGAAAATTTGAGTAAAAACGCTAAAACATCAACGAAGTCAAAAGGTTTTAATTAAACCGGTTTTTGTTCTTTTTATTATTTTATAGAAATATCACTACCGGAATGATGGGGTAGTTAAATTTTAAAAATATACATGAACATTGCATTTTTCTTATATACTATCAGCACGAAAAACAATTTTGGCTAGGGAGATAATGTTATCATACAAAAACAAAGTAAGTCTATCGAACTATATATAAAATCAAAAAATAATTCAAAACCTCTTCCCTTATTTATGTGACTAAATATGTTGTAAACAGGGGGCGCATTTTGTGGTTTAATTTCAGACGCAATATCTGGTCATTACGGATCTGAGAAATGGACTGCTCAACATGGTACTATATACTTACAGTCTAGTAACTTGTTATTATATCCGTAGAAAAAATGTCTCATTTATAAGTAGAAATAGAAAAATTATCCAATAATATAGAAGAAATAAATATCAAGGAGTACAAATATCTATTTTTATATTTTGGATGCCAGATCTAGATAGGGTGAATGAACTGGTGAATTTATTCCGTGCGTATTCACCCAAACAGGTCAAATTGTAAAATATTTTTATTCTTAACATAGTTATGTCTGGTAGTACATCACATGTCAAAAATAAAATCTTAATTTCATACTCAAAAATGTTTTTATTCGTTACTACGAAGGGTAGCAATTCCATACGTGGTAATACTCACAGGGGCGAGGACTACAGTTAATATTTCATATTTGAATTGAATTTAATGTTTTGCTAAAAAGATTTTTTATTTTACCATTTTTGAAAATATAACGTACGACATATTTTTTCATTTATCTATGATTTTTAATAATTTTTTAGTTTCTAGAAAAATTGCGAATTATGTATAAGCGAATTATATACCATACTTGAGTATGGTGCAATTGTATGGGATCCTCATACTGCATGCGACTCGCTGCAGCTTGAAAGGGTTCAACGACGATTTTTGAGGTTTGTCAGTTATTTGTTGCAGATCCCTTGTGAACCACATGATTACACTCCTGTATCGAGTTTATTAAACTTAACATCGTTAGCTGAGCGTAGAAGAATGGCTGGTTTAAGTTTCATTAAAGATATGTTGAGTAATAATATTGATTCTCCTGTCCTCCTTTCTTTACTTCAATTTAAGGTTCCTCAACGCATATCTAGGTCAACTGTCCCTTTCTTTATTCCTCATTCGTCCACCAACTACATGCTGAACGAGCCTATTAGACGGTTAATGTCTCGCGCCAATGTGGACCCCTCCTTTTCTATGTCTGTTCATGAAATTTAAATATTGCTCTGTATCTATTTATTGTATTTATTTCTATTGCTGTATACTATTATATCTTTTCTATGTATTATTTAAATAAGGGCCTTGCCCGTATATCTTAATAAAATAAAATAAAATAAAATAAAATAAAATAATTGTATGTATAACATATGAATAATTTATTCAATTTCATCCATACATCTTGACACATAAAAACCCACCCAATGAGAAAACATAATATATAATCATCAACAATTAACATTTGTTGTTCTGTGACATCTTTTGGAATTATATTTCCTTCCAGTGCAAATTGAAAAGTACAACTCGAGAATTAAATATTCCATTGAACCTACATATATTTCCATTTAACAGTATTGAATAATAAACAATTATTATTTTATTATGTCATTTTCTTTAACTTAAATAACATTGGTTTACATAAATTAATATTTGTTATAATCTTTCTGTTTTCAGATGATGCGGAACAAATGAATATTGGTAGGTCTACAAATTTGGTACTCCAGTATTTTTATTTTTTTCTTAATTTATAATTTATTTTTAGTGTTTTTTTTTTTTTTTTTCCAGAATCAAATGAATAATAAAATATTTTATTGAACTAATATTATTGTATGTTTGTTATTATTTCTATACTAATCCTATAGTAAACTATACTATATTATATACTGCTGGTGAGACCCAAAATTCATTACTGACCGAAAATTTTGCTTTATATC